>JAUTWP010164785.1:0-10840 GCA_033042655.1 Cyathermia naticoides
ATCCAGAAAAGACAAATGCTGGTTTAGCCAGAGAAATCCAGATAAGACAAATGCTGGTTTAGCCAGAGAAATCCAGAAAAGACAAATGCTGGTTTAGCCAGAGAAATCCAGATAAGACAAATGCTGGTTTAGCCAGAGAAATCCAGATAAGACAAATGCTGGTTTAGACAGAGAAATCCAGATAAGACAAATGCTGGTTTAGCCAGAGAAATCCAGATAAGACAAATGCTGGTTTAGCCAGAGAAATCCAGATATTAAGACAAATGCTGGTTTAGACAGAGAAATCCAGATAAGACAAATGCTGGTTTTGACAGAGAAATCCAGATAAGACAAATGCTGGTTTAGACAGAGAAATCCAGATAAGAAAATGCTGGTTTAGACAGTCTGCTTCATTTATTAGCTCCCTTATCAATACAGTCGATTCCTCTTAATTGCATACCCTTGTTGCACAAAGATTGTATGCATTTAACAGGATTATGCTATCATCTATTAATGGCATTTTATGTAATTTTGATATTTTATAACACAAAGAAGATATAAATCATTAAATATTTTGTGTACCGTACTTATTCCTTAAGAATACATTTGGTTTTATTATAATTAATTTAAAATGGAACATCCTTTTTTTAGTTCGCAGTATACTCATGACTCTCAAAAAATATTTTTTACAATGATTTTGTATTTTTGATCATTCAGTTTTGAAGATGAAAAAAAAGGATCTATGCAATTAAGCAGATATTGTACATAAAGGTTATGCAATTAAAAGAAAACTTTCGCATGGATTTTATATAAAAAGGTTCTGTGATGTGCAATGTTATGTATGTAACAGGAATATTAGAAAAAAAATCTTTAAAAAAAGAAAATTATTAAAAATTAAAATTAACTCCATTGAGATGCCTATCCTTCAATACAACTATGACCAAAGTTTCCTTGACCTTGCACTCAAGTTTGTTAGACCTAAATATAAAAGTGAATATGGTCAGAAAAAAAATCAGTTAAGGTTTTGATGAAAGTTTCAGCATTAAAAAAACCTTGTGGAATACTACATTTTGTAAGAGTTTCAATATTAAGAATTTTAATGGAATAAATGTTAATATATTTTGTAAGAGTTTCAATATTATTTATTGTATACTGTTACATTAAAGTAAAGTTTGTTTTATTTTTAACGACACCACTAGAGCACACTGATTTTTATCTTATCATTGACTATTGGACGTCATGCATATGGTCATTTCGACATTTCTTTTAAGGGAAACCCACTTCAACTCAAGAGGCAAGGGGTCTTTTATATCCACTTTTCCACAGACAGGACAGCACATACCACAGCCTTTGATGAACCGGTTGTAGACCATAGGATGAATGGAAAATAGCCCAAACTGCATATGGGTCCACTGAGAAGGATCAACCCAATGATTGCCCCTTCACAGATGGACATGCTACTAATTGAGCTACGTCCCGCACAACCAGTATATTAATTAATTGTGATATTTCTCACAAGCATGGTGTACATGTAAAACATGGAGACACTGTGATTATGAAATAAATGAATGTACAATGAAAACGCTCTAAACTGGACACTCACAGAACCAAGGAAAATGTCAGTTTTCAGAGGTTTCCGGTTTTTTGAGGTTAGATTTACACTAAGTGGACACATTGGGACGGAATTGTTTGTCCGGTTTTGACAGAATTCTGGTGTCTTAGCGGCCCGGTTTAGACAGTCCACTGTACAAGTTTTCCTATGGAAGAAAAATGACTTAAGGCTGAGTAGAAAATGGAAAGGAATGAAAGGCAGAATTACATTCAATCAGTTGTTTTTATACCACGTAACAATGAATATCACATAACTACGTTTTAGGATGATTTCTGTCATTCAGAAATGTAAAATGTAATAGCCGTTTGTTAAGACCAAATCTTTAAAAAAAAAATGAATGTACAAGTTTTCCTATGGAAGAAGAATGACTTAAGGCTGAGTAGAACATGCAAAGGAATGAAAGGCAGAATTGCATTCAATCAGTTTTGTTTTTATACTACATAACACAATGAATTTCACATAACTACATGTTTTGTGATGAAATGTAATACTAGTAGCCAAATCATTTTTTTTTAATCCGTTTTTCCATTGCAAAGGGTTGAAATAATCACCAAAGAAAAGCATATTATAGAAAGAAATGTTTAACAACACTCACTCATTGTATTTTTTATAAACAATTAGAAGGTACCAAGCATGGTATTTGTGACTCATGGTCTTTAGAGGAAACTTGCTGACAACACATAGGCTATTATCCGATAAGCAGATGGGAGTCTTTTATGTTCACTTTCCCAGAGAATAGCACATCACAGCCTTTGATGAACCAGTTGTGAACCACAAATTTGTAAAAAAAATAGTCCAAATACAAATGGGTCCATTGAGAAGGATCGATCCGATGACCAACAGCTTCACCGGACATACTACCGCTTAAGCTATGATACAAACTAACTTCTTCCCAAGTAGATGCTTTACAACATGAGCTACATCCCACTCCCCACCATGTTATAGAGATGTTTCCACAACAACCCTATTATGGAAAAAAAGTAAAGTTTGTTTTGTTTAACAATGCCACTGGAGCACATTGATTTTTATCTTATTATCAGCTATTGGATGTCAATCATATGGTAATTTTGACACATTTCTTTTAGAATTAACCCACTGCCACCACTAAGGCTACTCTTTTCGATAAGCAGCAAGTGATCTTTTATATGCACTTTCCCACAGACAGGACAGCACATACCACAGCCTTTGATAAACCAGTTGTGGACTTCTGATTGTAACGAAAAATAGCCCCAAACTGCAGCTGGGTCCACTGAGAAGGATCGATCTGATGACCAACCGCTTCATGTTAATAACTTCTGATTACTACTTCTAGGAAGGAACTATGGGTAATTGAGCCCAGGACCGTTAAACGTTATTTCAACCCCTACAATTGGACATTTAAAAACTTCTGCCAGTTTATGATTGGCTAGTCTTCACCGGTGTTGCGTAATCAATCGACTGGTTCTCAATAACATTGGATTTGAGACAAAAATAAGTTTATAAAACATCAACTAGAAATTTGGTTCTGTTGAATTTTATTTTTAATCCGATGTTTTTTATAACAATAAAAGCTATTTACCAAAATAACCTATCTGAAAAAAGGACGTAAATAAATTTACCCTACCTTGCCATATCCAGGATGGCCAAAAACTTATTTGATGTGTACAAATGGACATTCTAAGTTAAACAGTCTAAATAATGTGTAACTTAAACTGACTATCACAGTAATAGCTCAAAGCAGGCACATATTTAGAGGTAGGACCCTTATTTTTGGTCAAAAAATGCTTTAAAAAAAATATCTCAAAATACTTTAGTTTGTAAAATATCCTGTAACCCCTTCATTCAAAATTTACATTTCTTGAAAGTTTCAGTACTTTTAAGACCTCAATAAATTGAATACCGGTATTTTATGCTAATTATTTAAAGCTGCAATGTCTCCGAATCATTCAACATATTTTACGAAAATAAATAATTATAAACACAACTTTTTAAATAATAAGGTCACGTTGTTCTTTGTCTACATTCAGAGCCAGGATGTTGTAGCAGACGCTTTAAATATTATGTGCTGAATTTACGAAGCATGTTTTTCTCTTATAGTTATACGTGTGTAACTGCATCCATTTACAATGCTTAAACGCATGCGTTTAACCAAAACAGGCTTTGTAAATTTGGCCCGATTTGTTTTTTGCCTATCAATGAATGTGAGCCACTGTGTAGAAACAATTCTAAATTAACCTCCATTATTTAACATGGATCAATCTGAAAGATCAGCAGTGGTTGAGTGCTTCAACGGGTAAAATCACTTCCCTAGACTTGCTAAATATATCTCACTCCGCTCTCAGGAAAAAAAAGTAAAGTTTCTTTTGTTTAACGATGCCACTGGAACACATTGATTTTTATCTTATCATCGGTTATTGGACGTCATTCATATGGTCATTTTGACACACTTTTTAGAAGGAAACCCGCTGCTGCCACATAGACTACTCTTTTTCAATAAGCAGCAAAGGATCTTTTATATGCACTTTTCCATCGACAGAACAGTACATACCACAGCCTTTGGTGAACCAGTTGTGGAGCACTGCTTGGAATGGAAAATGGCCCAAACTGCAGATGGGTCCCCTGTGAAGGATCGATTTGACGACCGAACGCTTCAAAGGCGGGCACTCTACCGACTGAGCACATCCCACTCCAATGTTACAATGTAGTCTTGGATCACTACTAGCTTTCTTATTAAAAGTATAAATTAATGTGTTCTTTGCTGCTCTATTGTGTGTTGTTCGGAAATCAGAAAGAAGCATGGCATGATTCCGTGGAAAAATTATACTCAAAATGGCCATCAAGAATAATCAAGACAAAAGTTGTTATCACGAAGGTAGGTACATGTAGTTTTGGTCATAAAAGCTTTGATTACACATTTAGATCATGAACAGTGTTGTGGGTTTAAGCCAGCTGTACATAGTGTGCACCCTTTCTCTTAAAGTTAAATGCAGTCATATATAGGTACTCTTAAAAAAAGAAGGCATTGTCATATTCAATTAATATGTAGATCTATGCAACACTTTTATTATCTTTTTTAAGCTTTTTGGATTTATTGAAGTGCACTATATTTTTTCTCTACTTAAAGTAGAGAAAAAATAAATATATAATAATATATACATGTATACACAAAGAAAAAAGTTAAGCACATCTGGAATTAATGTTAATAATAGGGAGGATTATTGCTATTATTATAGTCTAACAGAAGTTACACCAGATAGTAAAATGGAGTCAATTGGTTATTTTGTTTAAAGTTTAAATGTGCATTTTTAATATTCCTCATGGCCGTCATTTTGTTTTGAATTTTATGAACTCAAAAACCCCAAAACGAGCTGGGCAAACAACTTGTTTGAAATTAGAGCTCCTGAACATTTTAATATGGTAAACATTCTTACTTTCAACACAAAATGCCCACAACATCTTTTAAAGAACCTTTTGAGAATTTTGGACCAGACTATTATATTAAAAGTAGAAACCGTTAAAAGACATATGTATGATTCCATTTGTCTGGGTGCTTAAAGGTTTTCGAATGTTAACACTCTATTTACCCATGTTGCACTGAAGCAACACACATTTTGCCCCCTCGATGTTGGTACTCACTGGCCCCCAAATGTGTATATGCAATGTTAATATTTTACCTTTGCTTACCAATGTTGCACCGAAGCAACATGTACAGTTTACATGTGTTTGGTCCTGTTTTTAGTACTATTCCAAAATGGCAGCCATTGTGAACTTTTCAGCAAGGTTTGGAAACTTCACCATCAAGCCACAGTTTTGAATGTACATCATCAAACCAAAGTGTCAGAGGTATGTATGATACTTATCTGTAGCATCTATATACAGTATTTATTCAACTATAATTGCAATTATTTATTTTTGCAGAACACATTCAACTTGATGTTGCTCAGGTGCAACATTGGTAATACATGTATGTGGAAACTTAATACATTTATTTCTTTTCAGATGTTCAAGCAAACACGAAATATAAGATATTTTAGAAGCTGTTCTGGATTCAGGCAGTGAATGTGAAGGGCTGTCACAAAGTGATGAGGATGATCAAATTAATGATAGTGACTATGATGAGATTTCAGATCATGAAAGCCATTTCAGTTCTTCAGATGATGATCCTTTAGCTACGATTGCCAATGCTACTAAACAGATAAATAAAAAAAAAGTAACAAAGCCTCAAGTTGAGTATTGTTTTGAAAGAAATAAAACATTTGTACCCCCAGCCAATACTGAATTTGTTGCTGGACCCATTGAACCCGAGCCCAGGGATCAGTCACCATTGGAATATTTTAAACAATTTGTCACTGATGAAATGATTGATAGTACTGCAATAGAGACAAACAAATATGGTTTGCAAAAAGATGGAATAAATATCAAAGTCATCAAAAGTGAAATTGAATTGTTTATGGGAATTTATTTCTATATGGGCCTTGTAAAAATGCCAGCTGTTGGTTCATACTGGGATAATGAGTTTAGGTTTTCTCATGTTGCTGATAACATGAGCAGAAACCGTTTTTACAAAATTCAAGCTCTTTTACATTTTGTTAATAACAATCTTATGAATGACGAACAAAAAAATAACAATCGCATTTGGAAACTGAGGCCTTGGATTGACTCATTGAGAGGAAATTTTAACAGTGTTAGCAATGATGAACATCAAAGTATTGATGAAATTATGGTGACGATCAAAGACCGTTCAATTCTGAAGCAATATTTGCCATAAAACCAAAGAAATGGGGTTTCAAATTATGGGCACGGTGCAGTTCATCAGGATTTTTGCACGACTGCAGTTTATCAAGGAAAAGGAACTGGTATCAATGATAATTATGGACAGGACTTTGGTGTCGGAGGCAATGCCGTGACACAACTATGTGAATCTCTGCCCTCTGGTCGACAGCACAAAATATTTGCTGATAATTTTTTCACAAACTGCCATTGCAAGTGAATTGAAACAGCGTGGATTCCACTTTACTGGGACCATCAGAGTCAATCGATGTCAGAAAGCCCCTCTAAAATCAGAGCAAGAGCTGAAACAAATGGGTGGTGCATTTGATTCTGTCAATGAGACAAAAACCAATCAGGTTTTGGTCCGCTGGTTTGACAACAAATGTGTAACACTTCTGTCAACTTATGTTGGCACTGAACCTGTTAACAGGATCCAAAGGTATGACAGATCTACTAAAAGCTACATTGATGTAGTAATTAGAATCTATAACTCCAAAATGGGTGGAGTTGATCTGCTCGACATGATGTGCACATTGTACAAGCGACAACTAAAGAGTAAACGATGGTATTTGTACATTTTTTACCATACCCTAACCATTGCAGTAATAAATGCATGGTTTCTCTACCGCCATGACTGCAAACATTTGGCTATTGCAAAGTCATTTCCACTGAAACAATTTCAAGGTATGGTCGCTGCTGCATTAGTGAAGAAAGATAAGGTTTCATGTGGCCGGTCTTCTGGTTTAACACCACCACCACAGGCAAAGAAGCAGCAAGTGATGCCTGGACCAGTGAATGATGACCGTTACAACAACGTGTATGCCACAATTCCAATCTCATCATATAATGATGTTTGTCAAATAAACTTTCTGCTTTCATCAAATGATACGAAGGTAAGATATATATCTCAATTTCTACCCAAGCATGATTACGTAGACTATTATATAAACATTTTGTTTTCATTCATAACCTCTAGTGACTTACATAGCTGTTGTGATAAAACAATTTAACATAATATTATTGTGATCAAATTGACCTAATCGGTATGCTATGACTCTACAAAACTAGAACTCATAGCCCAGTGTTTCAACAGCTTCATCAGTGATTCGTCAATCAGTGTCGACCAGATCTTCTCCATGTACCTGAGCATGAGTAAGGGAGAAGAATAACCAGAATTACCCGTGGACACTCTCCATATAGAAACATTATGTCTGGGCTTTGCAGAGTAAAGCGAATGTCTAACGAATGTCTTCTTGGTAGTAACAGCAGCAAGTTGGATAACGGTCGAGATGTTAAGTTTCTAGCACTGTTAGCTGACATTCTCCTCTGGGTACACGATGGAAAACGAGATGAGTCTAGATTACTGGCAGTTGTTGTTTCTCAATCTGGGTGAAGACCGTTTTCTTTGGAATGATGTATTTGATGAATTTGCATATTAAGTCTCTTGGTTACCGACTGAAGACCTTCTGATTGAACTGTTCGATGACCTTGAAGATGTTATGCTTTCATCACTAGTAACTGAAGATTTCCTTCGAGATGATGGACTTCGATCTCTGGAAGCTAGATTTTGGAATGAAGACCGATGACTTTAAAGATGTTATGCTTTCGTCACTATTATTATTAACTGAGTATCTCCTTTGATATGATGTACTTTGTTCACAGGCAATTAGATTTTGGGAGGAAGACTTCGATGAGTTTTCGGATGCTGAATCTGTAGCTATGTTTATCTTTTGAAAAGTAATGTTTAGCTCCTTTTCACGACTATCAGACTTTGGTTTTAACGATAGACATGACTTAAGTGGTCTATTGG
Organism: Cyathermia naticoides; assembly: GCA_033042655.1. Lineage (NCBI taxonomy): Eukaryota > Metazoa > Mollusca > Gastropoda > Neomphalida > Neomphalidae > Cyathermia > Cyathermia naticoides. The sequence goes on from JAUTWP010164785.1 coordinate 8,151, forward strand.
CAGATATTAAGTTTGCACTATCTGTAGATGACTGTTGTCTTTCATATTCTGAAGAGGGTGGGGGATGTTTCACTGGTTGTAGAATATTGCTTCTTGCTTGGCTCCGTACTCACAACAGCTTTAGCTTCAGATAGTTTCGTAGAACGAGATAAGTAAAAACAAACGACTTTCTATTTTCTCCGGTGTTGGAAATACGATTCGAGATTGACCGAGAGGAATGTTTTAAAAATAAATTGATGGATCACTTCTCGCAATATGGTCACACACAAGTTCTGTTAATGAAGCACTATCTCCAGAATCATCAACTTTTCTGTCTGTTTTTTCAATAAACAGTTTTGTTTTTGATTTTTTATCTCCATCATACATAGTCTTCAGGTGTTTCTTACTTTGTACACCCTTATATTCAACACATGAAGCTGTGTAGTCCATGAGACAGGAGGCAAACATTGACCTGTTAGTACCATTCTGGGGGGCAAAGTATATCATGAATTTTTGTTTAGTATAATATCCCTAGTTAACATTTCTGTATGGGTGTCTTTGTTAACAGTTTCTTCAACTGCCTGATCCACAGGAATCTTCCCAAATGGATTGTATGAACCCAGCTGTACAGAAAACCCTCCTGTCTTCACGTATTCGTGCACATCTGGATAATCAGAAGACAGATTTGCCATATCCGCAAGGCAGACTGGCAGGTGTCTTGCATAGTTTATGTTATCATATGCAAAACTACAAAGTATCATTTCATTGATGGATGCCAAGTGTAGGTCCCAGTTTCCTTCTCTTGAACGTTGGAGTAAGCTTCGTAAACTCGACAATATCCATGTATAACATCCATAATGACGATAACCTTCCATTGTGGTATCTCAGATGATCATGATACTTGTCAAATAGGTACGTGAAATTAGGATATGAAGCATTCTGCTTCAATTTTTCAAATTCCTGCTGGTTCACAACTCACAAAACTGTTTGTATAACTGAGTTACAAAAATGAAATTTGCAGAAAATGATGTCATAGATCATAACAATAAAGTAATCTCAACATGTTTTAAGTTTTTACCATGTACTATTTTATATCCAAAATACAAACATGTATCATTTCTATGACTTGCTACATAGTTTTATGTCTTCTTTAAACAACCTTAAGTATAATTCTACACCAATATAGAATTTAAAAATGAGGAAAATACAATTATAATGAAATTATAGAGCTAAATATAATTATGCTTATTATACCTGGCATGGTAATTATAACGTAACAAGGTGATATTAGGACACTAATGTACAATCTTATGATTATGATTTGTACCTGGAATAAGTTTTACTTTTGTTATTCTCATAATTTGAAAATTTCTTTATAACTATCGTAAAAACAAAACTGTGGTGTGAGACCTATGGGAAATTGTTATGTTTAATAATTGCACTTTAACACCTAGATTATATATCTTTATTAATATTTAGCTGTAGACTTAGGACAATAACCTAAATTATGATTAGTATACAAGTCATTTAAATTTTTTTATATGGGGGGGGGTTTGAAGAGTGAACAATTTTTTTCTTCAGGAAAATGACATTTCTAAAAGTGGATATCCTAAGGTTTCTAAAATTGTTTTCATATCAATTTTAACATTATTAAATCACTTTACTACATAAAAAAAATCATACTAATAATTTTATGACGTTAAATTTTTTTGCCTCAAATGGGCATAAAATGTTGAAACAAAAACACCTAAATATTTTTACTAAGCTACCACTTTGAAATGTCTATCATGTCAATTTGGTTTAGCTATGGGTAGAACAACTAAGTGGTACTAGTGGAAATTTGCCCCCCAAAATGGTACCGACCAACCATCTGGCTCATGGACTAATACTCCTCCAGTTGGAAGTAGTCACTGATTGTTTGACACAGGCTGCAGTAGCGGATCTAGAAATTAAATAAGGGGGGTGGCTGGATGGGGTTGACTTCGAGGAAATGAATAACATTCATTAAATGTTTGAAATGAACGTAAAAAAAGAAATTGTTCAGGAAGGGAGGGGGTGGCTAGCCACCCTATTCATCCCCTCTGGATCCGCAACTGGGCTGCTCCAAATGGGAGCGTGCTTGAATATTTCCCTGATGGAAGCACGTAAATAAATTTAACTGACCTATTGGGACCGGACACTGGTTTTTTCCAGAGGTTTACAGTGGAAATATGCTTGAACAGGTCTCTGTTTGTTTTATTTAACGACGCCACTAGAGCACAATGATTTTATCTTATCAGCTGCTATTGGACGTCATTCATATGGTCATTTTGACACATTTCTTTTATAGAAAACCCGCTGCCGCCACATATGCTACTCTTTCCGATAAGCAGCAAGGAATATTTTATATGCACTTTCCCACATACAGGACAGCACATACCACGGCCTTTGGTGAATCAGTTGTGGAGCACTGGTTGGAACAAAAAATAAGTTCTCTCAGAGAAGCACACAGATAAATTTTCCTGATCTATGCACCTATTGGGAGCGGACCTTGGGGTTTGCCCGAGGCTACGGCTGGTAGGAGCCTATTTTGAACAGTTTTGTGAGAAAAACACAAATAAATTTCCTCGACCCCCTAAAGCTATCATAGTCCATGCCGTCCTATTGCAGCGCGTATTTGGAAGTTCAGCCACCGCTCGTGCAGGACGGGAAGGTATTTCTCACACACGTGC
>JAUTWP010164796.1:0-10840 GCA_033042655.1 Cyathermia naticoides
TACTTCAACTTGAATAGTTGGGTTACCACGAGAATCTAATACTTCTCTTGCATGGATTTTAGTAATTTTTGACATATATTTCTCCTTTAATACGCTTTAATTATTGCTTACTAATTATACTCTTTTGAGCCTAAAATTAGTGATAAATATATGATTTTTTCATACTATTCTTTCTTTAAGTTATCATTGATATATGTATGAATTAGTTATAAAGAAATCAAGATTTATCGCTTATGGATATTCTATCAACTCTAAAGAAGAGTTTAAAGAATATCTACTTAGTCTTAAGAAAGAACATAAGGGATGTAAACATATAGCATATGCTTACATAATTAATAATGGCGCTGATGGCGGTTTCTCTGACGATGGAGAACCAAGCGGAACAGCAGGTAAACCAATATTTAATTTGTTAAAGATTAAGGATAAAGATAACTATGTAATATTTGTAGTTAGATATAGAAATGGCGGAAAGCTTGGTTCTTCATTATTACTTAGATCTTATGTAAATGCTGCAAAAGAAGAAATATAAAAAAACACATAACGTGTTTTATTTTAATGCTTTCTTAATTTCCTTAATAACTCCAGGAGCATCATTCAATCATTTATATAATTGAATTCTGTACATTGAATAACCTTTAACTTTTAAGAAGTTAATTCTTGATTGGGATTCTAGATATTCGTCGAATCCTTTTTCTTTCGCATATTCATATTTGTCCGCTTCAATACCAAGAATTAATTTGCCTCTTTGATTAACTAGTGCAACATCTATAGATTTAGAACCAATTGGATATTCTTTTTGAACCTTAATTAATTTAGAAGACTTGAATGTTTTTTCTAAGGTTTCAAAAATATCTTCTTTAAAATTATATGTCTCTATTTTTGTCTTAACTTCTTCCTCTTGAATTAAAGAATATTCTTTTTGTTCTTGAACGGAAAGGTCTAAGAACCTTAATCATTCCTTAAACGTCTGGAAATCGTTACTTTTAGCCACTCTAACGTTGTCAAACTGAACTGACTTAACAATTATCATCTTATCTTTCGCTCTTGAAAGAGCAACGTTTAATGCGTTTCTACCGCCAGCTCTAGAAACATATGTTGAACCCATGTTTGTTTTAGGAGTATATACAACTGAAATAATTACCAAATCGGCTTCGTCCCCTTGGATATTTTCAATATTCCTAATAAGTAACTTATCATTTCTCATAGCTCTAAATAATTTTGGTTTTCTTCCAATGATTATTTTCTCAATCATAATTCTTTGAGCGCCATTGAAGGCAAGAATAATTACTTTCTCATATTTATCGATATTCTTCTGAGCTATTTTAATTACTTCATCTATTTCAGGTTTATTAATTCCTCCAGCTCATTCACCTTCAACATTAATAACTTCTATTGCATCGTTATCTTTTGCTTTAGATGAGTTTATAACATCCAGTTTTGACTCGTAAAAGTTTTTAGCTGAAAAAGACATAAGCGATGCAACTGAAGAACGATAGTTCTTGTTAAGCATAACAGGGTACATATTTTTATCAAAACCATAATCTAGTAATGATTCTGCATCTTCAGGAATCGCTTCCTTCTTTTCAGAATCATCTCTTGAAGAGAATCACCTTGATGGTTTCATTTGTTGTTGATCCCCAACAAGAACTTTTATTTTACCGATATATAAAACAGGAAGGCCAATCTCTAAGAACATTTGTGAAGATTCATCAAGTATTGCATAGTCATAGTGATGTCTAGTTCATGTAACAAAAGAAGTTTCAGGTGTTGTAATTATTACAGGAAATATTTCTTTAAGAATATCTTTGTACTCATCCATGAAATTAACAGGCATTAATGTCATTTCATTAATTGCAACTTGAAACTGAATGAATCTATCATATCTATCTTTATCTTCTTCTCTCATTTTTCAAATCTTGTGAAGAATTCTTTTTGATAAAGTTTCAACAATAAAGTCTGTATCAAGTTTTTTATCAATATCATGGACAAGAGCATCAGAAACTTTTGAATAATTTGAATTTGGAAAACTACCACTATCTTTAGCGCTTAAAATAATCTTTTCTTTGTTCCTTACTTTATCTAACTTATATAAAGTGTCAACAGCTTTAATTTCATTTGCTGTTATTAATTCATATGATCCATTATGTTCAATATCTTTCTTATTATTTTCTACAGCAGCAAATGTTTTTAATAAATCTTTAAGTGGAGCATAAAAACTTTTCTTGTCAAAGTTATTGTCGTTTAATAAGAACAGCGTGAACTTAGCTAAAGGACCAAGACGATCTTGAAGAACGTCAAGAGCAGCTTTCTTTTGAGACATTATTACACCAGTTTTATCATGGAACAGTATATTAGCAATAATATTGGAAATAACCTGGGACTTACCTGTTCCTGGCGGACCTCAAATGATTGTATCTTGTATCATTGAAGATATTAAAGCTTTATCTTGTGAATAATTGCTTGCTTCAATTCTCACAAGATCTTTAGCTTTGCTTTTAATGTAAGCGCTTATTCTTGATTCAAATGCTTTATGTCCTCTATTAGCTGTAAGAACTTTATCAACTTGATTGTTCTTAATGATTTTAAACATTGTCTTTCTTAATTGACCCCCATTAGGTTTAAAGAAACCAAGAACAATTCCGTGGTGTTGAATAAAATGTTTATTTACTACATCTTCTTTTCTGTGATTTTTAAATACACCATATGGAGTAAATAGTTGTTTCATATTTCATTGTTTAAGGGCAAAGTTAATTGCTTCCAACCCATTCATTCCTTTTAATGAAAAGTCATCTTTTAATTTATGACCTTGATTGTTTAATATGAATAATAACTTTTCGTTAATAACCCAATCACCAACAGAATTCATAACAATTTTCTTGCCATCTAATTCAATATTAACTGATCTTAAAAGCAAAGGTGCATAAAGCTCTCTCTTTTTAGTTTTAATAGAAACAAAAAGAGTAGCTAGGTGAATTGGCCATACATTTTCTTGCACATTAACATTCTTGGCATCATTTATATATTGTAATCATCTAGTTCTTTGCTTATGAATTTTATTCTCAATTTTTGTAACTAATTCCTTCTTAGTAGTTTCAAAATGTTTTGGTTGTTTAAGGAGAGCTAGCTTGGTTTTAAATAGCCTCTCATTAAATCTATCAAATAATCAATATATTTCGTCAGCAGTAGTTGCTTTCTTTAACATTATTGAAAGTTGAATTAAATCCTTTTCATCCATTCTTATTGAGAACTCTTGATTTTGTAAAATATCCCTATTAATCTCTCCACCAAACTTAGAAAAAATATCAAATGACTTTGATCCGTTTACATGCGTGTATATTGCTTGGTCAATTCCACCAATATCTAAAAGATTATTAAGAATGTTTTTATACTTTTCTTGTTTCTTCTTTAATTTATTAAGTTCTATTTCTTCTTTGCTAAGTTCCATAGTATATATTATACCTTTCTCATATAAAAAGACAAACCCTTTGGTTTATCTTTATTTATATCTTTATTAATTGTTTTTTAACTTGTTGTCATATTCTTTCTGAACTTTAGTTAAATCAGTAGCACTGAATCCATTGTTGATTGCAGCAACAAGAACGCCACTATCATTATTAAATTTTTTAGGAAGGTTATGAAGAGTCAGTTCTCCTTGAGTTACGCTATTTTGTGTGTATAGTTTTGCAGAGTCCATAAGCATATTACTTGGAGCTTTAAACCCGGCCGGAAGTGCATAAGGAGATTTAGATTGATAATCTCCATATAATGAAGCAACACCTGTTTTTGTAGTATATAGTCACTGAAGGAACATCTTCATTGTTTTTTCCTTAGATGCCCCAGTATTTGTTAGAGCTCATAGTCCAGTTGCGCCCTTCATAAATTTAGCGTGATTTTGAGATCCAAATATTGGCATTGGTAAAAATCCTACATTTGCATTTGGGTTTTCCTTTAAAATTTCACTAATACCTCAAGACCCGTTTTGAGTCATTCCAACTTTTCCATCGGCTATTTCTTTCATGGCTTCTTTAGTAGTTGCCTTGCTGTCGTTATTATCCATATTATAGATTTTTAGGGCATTTTCCATATTTTTTCTAACATTATCAGTTAATATCTCTGAGCCTTTTGTTTTATCTTTTGTTCCAGCAACTTTTATTGCTGCAGCAAGTAAGTGGTTTGTATACGGTCAAATATTTCCTCCGTCTGTTTTAGTTGTTGAATAGAAAGCCTTTACACCTGCAAGACTGTCTATTTGTTTTGCCATTTTTTCATATGATGCAAATGTTAAATCATTCGTATAAACGTCTGTTATTTTTCCATTAACCTCTTTAATTCCGGCAGGAGCACTTGCATCTGATTTTCCTTCATGAACATTAATTTTAGCTTTTTTAAATACATCCTTATTGTAAATAACTCCAAGTGACTCACTCATCGCGTCAATAGTGTTATGTCCGTCTGATTTATGATTACTACTTGTTGCGTTTTTAATTCCAATATCACTTGTAGTTATATCAGTAATATTGTTTTTACCGATTGATTTAATACTTCCTATTTGCTCAAATTCTACAAGCCCAACATTGTCAACTCCATTGTTGAATCTAGATGCTAGATAGTTGTCATAATACATTGTTCCACCATATTGTTCAATTGATATGTTTGTACCAAATGCAGAATTGAATTGCGCTATAGCGGCTTTTGATTGCTCAGCAATTTCTACTTTGTGTCCGATAATTATAAGTTTATCTTTTGAGTAACCTTTAAATTTATCTTTAAGCTTCATTGCATCTGCATCATTTTTAATTTCACTTGATGATACTTTCGCTTTAACTGTCGATCCGTCTGTTGATCCACAAGCAACAACTGATGCTAATGGAGCTACTGTTGCAACAGCAGTACCAAGTCCTAATAATATTTTGTTTTGTTTTTTCATTTTATCTCCTAATTTAGATATTTTATTTCTTGTATATATTATATCTAATATATCGAAAAGAACTAAACAAATCCACATAAAAAATAAACCGTTCAGGTTTATCTTTTAATGTTTTTATATTGTACTCCGAGTGCTTTAGGAGTATTTTTGACTCGAATAAATATTGGCAATAACAACAACGTTGATAAATATGGAACAATGTGTAATCATCATTTTTCATGTTCTCCAAAGTTCTTTGCATAAACTTGAATCAGTGCATATATAAGTGCAAAGCCAAATGAAGCAACAACAGTTCATTCAACCCTTCATCTACCAATAAGTAATATTGATATTGCAATGAATCCAATCCCAAATACTGATGAATCAAATTTACCAAACATTGGAAGTGCAGCAACTAAGATTCCTCCAGCAAGACCGGCTAGCATTCCTGAAAATGCCATAGCTATATGTTTTGTCTTTGTGACAGAAACTCCAGCTGATGCAAGGGCATGTGGATTTTCTCCAACAGCTCTTATTCTCATACCTAGTCTACTATTTTTAATAAGCACTATTAATGAGATGATAATAACTCCAACAATACCTGCGATAACAAGTTGAACTTCTCATTCAGATACTCCTATCATTTTTGCAAAATGCAATGACATTTGAATATCATTAATATCTATACTTTCTTTACCACCTGTAACTGCAATTATAAGAACTAGTGAAATTATTGGTGCAACAATGTTTACAGCCATACCAACGATCATATGATCACTACGTAAATTAATAGCAGCAAATGATAATAGTGATGTAGTCAACATTGCGAATATAATTGCAACTATTAATGAAAGGAATGGGATTCATCAAGTTAACTCACCTACAGATGAAACTAAAGCTTTAGCTGATAATACATAACCAGTTGCTCCCATTATCATTCCCCCATTAATTGCAAAGTTTATAATTCCACTTCTTCCAGCAAAAACTGCAGATGTAGAAGCAAGTGCAAATACTGAAAATAATATAAATAATCCACCTATAACTATTGACGCCATTTAACACCTCCTTTTGGTTTCTTCTTTTTGTAAACAACATTTTTCCAAAGATCCATTTTCTTCCTCATAAGTTGGAAAGGTTTCAATCTAAAGAACAATGTTGTTATTGCAACAAAGTAAGTAATAATACTTGAGAATATAAATATAACATCTGGTGATGAGAACCCAGGTATATGTATACCTTCTAATGGACCTGATAACATAGCAAATACTATAGCTGATGGAAGTATTGCAAATGGATTAAGCATAGCAACTAATGCAACAGCAATACTTTCATAACCTATTTGTATTGGATAATCGCCAGCCGGAAGTTTATTGTAAGATAAGAAGAACATGACATAGGCAGCAAGACCAGCAAGAGCACCTGAAGCTGCAAATGTCCCAAGTTGTATCTTATTGTTTTTATAACCTGCATATTTAGCTGCTGATTCATTCTTACCTATTGCAATCATTTTAAACCCTGTCTTTGTCTTAGTAAAAACAAATCAAATACCAATAACGGTTACAGCTAAAAAGAATAAACCAAGAATTGTATATGATCAAATGTGAGAACCACTAAAGAATGAATCATTAGTTCCACCGGCAGGAGTCATAAACTGTGATCCACCCTTAGGACCATCAACAGCAAATACTTTAACTATATAAACCATTACTCAGTTTATTAATGATGTTGTTATTACTTCATGAACTTTGAAATACACTTTAAAAATACCTGACACTAATGAAGTCATAGAAGAAACAATAATAACAACAAATAATAATATGAATAATGCAATGGATTTATTGTCTTGTAAGTAATGTATATGCTTCACAAAATAGAACCCAATAAATCCACCGGCTGTCATTTGTCCTGAAATCCCAATATTTAATATTCCAACTTTCATACCAAGAGCTATTGCTAATCCAGCAATACCAAGAACTACAACTTTATTAAATAATGAAGCAATCTATTTTGAATCTTTAAATTCTCCTGAGAATAATGAATACAAAATGTTATTAGCATCATGAACGCCATATAGTGAAAGTATTATTGCGTATGCAATAAAGAATCCAATGATAATAGCTAAGATTACATTTCTAATTGAAAAGTTAGGAGTAAATAAAAATGTTTTTATTTTTTCAACGGTTGTTACATGCTTTTTAGTTTTTCTATTATACATTTTCAGCCCCTTCCATTAATGAACCAAGAATCGCTTTAGAAAGTTCACCTCTTTTAGAAGTTGAAACAATCTTTCCTTCATGCATAACAATAATACGATCTGACACTTGCATGATTTCATTTAAGTTATCAGAATTAAGTAAAACAGCAACCCCATTGTTCCTTGCTTCAATAATACTTTCATAAACGTTCTTAATGGCAGTAATATCTAGATCTCTTGTTGGAAAAGATGCCAATAGTAAAAGTGGTCTTCTTTCAATTTCTCTAGCAACAATAAATTTTTGTTGATTAGCAATTGTTAAATCTCTAACCTTCATTCTATTATTCTTAACCCCTTGAATGTCATACTTCTCAATCATAGAATTAACTTTAAGATTTATATCCTTATAGTTAAGCATTCCTCTTTTAGTATAAAAATCAATGTCTTGTAATACTGCATTTTTAGCAATTGAGTAGTCAAGTATCATTCCATATAAATGACGGTCTTCAGGGATGTGAGAAATTAAAGGTCTTGGTCTATTCTTTAAAACTTTTAGGTGATAGATTTGTTTCTTAAGTGGTTTAACTCTGGCAACCATTTTCTTTTTCTTGCTTTTATTTTCTTCAAGAAAAATTAGATTCTTTAAATCATTTAAATCATTTTTTAAATATTCAATAGCTGTTTCATATGAATCTTTATATTGGTATTCCATTTCTTTAACAGAATCTTTATTGAAATATCTGTCATGAATAGAATTATTTTGAATCTCTGTTCCACCAACGGCAATTTTCCCTTTAACTTTAATCATTCCAGCAATAGCTTTAATAAGCTCAGATTGTCCATTTCCTTCTGTGGCAGCAATACCTACTATTTCCCCAGGCTTAATAGTTAAATTAATTCCACTTAACTCTTCTTTATTAGAAAGGTCTCTTATAACTAGAATATCTTCGTTAGAATGATCAATAGCAAGTTTCTTTATTCTATTAAGTCTCAAATCAACTTCTCTATTAAACATCATTTCAGTAACTTCTTTTTCTGAAACTTTTTTAGCATCTCTAGTTTGAATAAATCTACCTTTTCTCATAATGGAAATTCTATCTGATATTGAAATAGCAACATCAGCCTTACTTGTATTAATGATTATTGTCTTACCTTGCTTTTGCATGATCTTTAACATCTTATTAAATTCTTTAGTTTGAGAATGAGTAAAGTATGATGTTGGTTCATCAAATATTATTATTTCTGCGCCTCTTCAAAGTGACTTAAGTATTTCAATTTTTTGTTTTTCAAAAGAAGTAAGTTCACTTACCTTAACCCTTAAATTTATATGAAGATTATATTCATCAATTAAATCTTTAAGTGTAGTTGTTGTTCCTTCTTGCTTGTGCAAGTTTTCATATCCAAGAATAATATTTTCTTCAACAGACATGTTTTCAACTAATTCATAGTTTTGAGGAACAAGAGCAATCTTTAATTCAAATGCATGTCTAACGTTCTTAATTTTTACTTTTGTACCATGTAATTCAATGTGTCCTAATGATGGCTTATTAATACCTACAAGGATATTCATAAGTGTTGACTTACCAGCTCCATTTTCTCCAACTATTGAATGTACCTCATTTTCTCTTATTTCAAATGATACTTCTTCAAGCGCTAAAAAGTCACCAAAAACTCTGGTTATGTTATCAAATGCAATAATTGAATTTTTAGCCATGACTCTCCTTGTAAAATCTATCTATTTAAAAACAAAAAATATCAAAGGAATTCGATATTGTTCTACCAATTTAGATTTCTTTTTAAATTATATCTAAAAAATATTTTTACTCTCATATAAATAAAATAAAAGTGGATATATCCACTATAAATTATTTAAATCTTTAATAAGTTCTTCAACCTCTTTAAAAGTTTTAACTTCAGCACCACAAGCTAAGTTGTGACCACCTCCGCCATACTTCTTAGCAACATCAACAATTGTTATTGATGATGATCTAAGTCCTGCAGATCAAATTAATTCCCCATCTTTATTTTCATGTTTAACAAAGAATGCTCAGATTTTTGTACCTTCAATATTTCCAATTAAATTAACTTTAATCTTTAATTTTAAGTAACCAAATTTATTTACAACATCATCGTCAAATACAACATATGCAAGATTCTTATCATACTTAACATTTTGTAAGATGTATGCTTGTATTTCTAAGTCTTCTTTTGTCTTAGTTCCCATTTGTGTATGGAACACTCTCATTCTTTCATCTGAAATGTTTTCAAACAGTTCAGCAACAATTCTTAATGGTTTAGGATTAGCTCCTGAATACTTAAAGAAACCTGTATCTGTTAATATACCTACAATTAACATAACTGCTGTATCTTCTGAGAAGTTATCTTTTAATTGTTTAGCTATTTCGAATGCTTGTATTGCTGATGCTGGGTATGTTGGTTCATGTCAAAATACTAAAGGATCTATATCTGTTGTATTTTGATGATGATCAAAACAAACTACTTCTTTTGCTTTTTGTAATTGGTCGTAATTAATGATTCTACTTGCAACTGATACATCTCCTACAATACCTAAATAAGAATCATCAATTGAATCAACAAACATCTTCTTATCAAATTTTAAAAATTTGTAAGAACTGCTTAATGCCTCAGAATCTGAAACTACTACTACTTCTTTTTCTGGAAATGCTTCCATAATTGCCATAGCTAGACCAACTGAAGACGAGATAGAATCACCATCTGGACTTACATGTTGGAATAGCGCTATTTTTTTATTTTCTTTTATTTTATTAACTATTTTATTTTTCATAATCTAATTATACTTGTTATAAAAATAATTATGTTGTTATATAATAAAACAAAGAGGTAAAGAAAATGAAAAAAGAAAAATACTTATTCTTATGTGATTTAGATGGGACATTATTAAATGATTCATCTAAAGCTACAGTAAGTGATGTAGACAAAAAAGCAATACAAAGATTAAGAGATGCAGGGCATATATTTGCTATAGCAACTGGTAGACCATGAGCCGCTTCTAAAAAGCCATATAAGGCTCTTGGTCTAGATACAGTAATAGCAAATTACAATGGAGCTCAAATCCATAATCCAGAAGATTACAACTTTACACAACAAATTGAGTATATGAATCTTAATGATGTTATGTATATTCTTGGAGACAAGAAAATAAAAGAATCATTATCTAACTTAGCAATCGAAGGACCTGGTTGAGTAATGTTAGATCATAAAGATGATGATCTTGAAAGAATCTTCGGATTTAAAGATGCAGCGAAATTAAAACTTGGTATCAATTTCCACAAAATACCTCTTAAACCTACTGGTGTAATCTTCGATACTAAAGAAGGAGTAAATGTTCTTGAACTTAAAGATTACCTTGAAAGAACATATGGTGATTTAGCAGAGTTCTCTTCTTGATCAAAGGGAGAAGGATTAACACCAGTATTTGATATTACTAACCTAGGAGTAACAAAGGCTAGAGCAATTGCTCTAATGGCTAGATACTATGACGTGCCAATGACTAGAACTGTAGCATTTGGTGATGGTTACAATGATCTATCAATGTTAAAAGCAGCAGAAATGTCAGTTGTAGTTGGTAATGCTAGTCAAGACATTAAAAACCAGGCTACATATGTATGTAAAAATACAAATAAGACTGGAGCAGTTGCAGAATTTATTAATAAATTCTTAGATGACGAAGATGGTTCATTTGTAAAAGAACAATCAGC
>JAUTWP010164807.1:0-10837 GCA_033042655.1 Cyathermia naticoides
ACAAACCCATTAACAACTTCACATGAACTGCAACTAGTTAATAAGTAGTTCCATTACCAAATAAACAAAATAGCGCCTGGCAATAATTGTAACAATAATTTATTAACGTAGCCATACCACGCGGACGCGAAAGAAACCACTGCAGCGTATTTAGAAATTGTCTAGCCCTCGGGTCTGGACAGATTTATCTAGCCCTAGGGTCAGACAGATTTTTCTAGCACCGTACAAAAGCTGGATAACTCTGTCCAGTGGGGAAGAAAACAAAATACATACCCGGAGTCGTATGAAGACTAAATTTAAACATGTTTAACTCTTACATGCAAAATATCTGCTGGATAAACGTGGTTAAATATGTTATGTGTGCAGGACTCGATTTTTAATGGCAGCACCAGTAACAAATGACACTGGTTTTATATATTTCACCGTAGGCGAGGTACTTCACCAGTGGCATTATTTTGCCTGGCAAAATAACTCTTATGCTATGTTTATTTGTTGCAAAAGTTAAGTTTTCAAGAATTGCCATCTAGGTTCAATCAAAATTGCCATCAGTGACCCAAAAAAATTAATAAATCAAAATTGCAGTGGGTTACAAATTCTTAAATTCGAACCCTAGCGTGTTTCTTACACATGGGCCCTAGTAACTTGCATGTTTCAATAAACATATCTTGTCTACTATAGACTTAATTGTATTTTTAGATCCATTAAAATTAACACTGGTCTATGAGTTACGAACTAACTACTATTTAAATTTTATGTTGAATCTTCCTCATAACCTGAATGAAGTTATCAACTGATTTTAATACTGAACAAGAATATCATATTACAAAATATTCTGAGCACTAAATGTGTGAATATTTAAAACTGGTTACAAAATATACAATGATACGTTTACAAAATAAAAACTTTGAGGAATTTAAAATTATTTTTTATGCAATTTCAGGATCCAGTCACTGGAGGTAATAGATGTTTTTATATGATTAAATGTACACTAGTTGGTACACTGAACCGAACAGTTTAAAAGAAATACAATTTTATATTAATATTGTGCTGGAAATCCTACAACATCCATTAGTGATAATGACAGAATACATAAAAAAATGGAATGGATCGATCCACGATAATGCAAAATGGCAGTTCTAATCAGAATAGATGTTGGCCTTGTTTTCACAATTTCAATTTTCATGTCCTAACATCATTTCTAGATAGGAAGGCGCAACACTATATCCATAATTTAAAACAACTGTCAGTTTAAAATAGAATATAGTTTGTTAAATTTACAGATGTGTGGATTAAATGATAATGCAACTGATTCATCACTTTATTAAAACTATGTCCCACTCCAATCTGTCCTTGTGGAGATAGTATGCATCATAAAAACAATATTGTTACAACTGCTAGGCACAGAGGAATGTTGTATAATACTAGCAATTCATAATTTAATGAGAATGGTCATTGATTACTGTAACTAATAACAGGCATTAAACAAAAGATAAATTTACCGACACGTAATTGATCATAACTTGTTTATTTTTCAATTTACAGAACTGGTTCAAGAATATTTGTAAAGATAAATCAATTTGCTACAAAGATTAACAGTAAACTATATGAATTCCTGGGGCAATGGTTAATGAGTCTGAAAGGGTTAAGATTTAAACTATCACAAAAAAAAAATGAAAAAAAAATAGAATGTACTAGTAGACTTTACAATTTACATAATTATTAGATACGAATAGTTTTAAAATAAAACATATTATTTATTTAAAAACCAATTTGCATAAACACTGTTCATCTTAATCCTGTTTTAGTTAACTCTCAATGAAGCTATGATTTCTATGTCAGTTTCAAAATTAGAATGTCTGTCCATCGGAGTAACCCATTAATTATTAAGCACCAAAATTCCACAGCATTCTATTACAATAAGAATGTAAAATACTTTTAAATCATAAAGCCAACACAATAAACAGAAACTGCCAAGTCTGAAGGTAAGATTGTCTTAATGAACACAGAACTGATCTTTAGTGTAAAGAGCTGCACCTGTGGACAATCAATAAGAGTTTCTAACAGGCTGGATTTAGTTGTTGTGTCTCGGTATGAAACTTACTCTGCGTTCTAACACTAGGAATATACTCTTCCAATTACACTGCCATGATCACAAATTATGATAACAAAGCTTACAGTACATCTAACTTCTCAAGTTCATGTTCAGAAACTGACATTGTCAGATCTCTATCACTTTATTAACTCATCTTTAACTAATTCTGAGGTCATGCACAAGTCTGTGAATTTTCTAACACATACAGTGATTACTCATTTTCAGAACCATCCATTTTCTAACACATACAGTGATTACTCATTTTCAGAATCATCCATCAAATTTGTACTCTTAAAATGCTGATTTTTATTCAGAATATTATTATTAATGAGAATCAAGCACTGGGAACTAAATATAAATTATTCAATGGAGATAATTTTCAGTTTTTTTTCTTTCTATGGTGAATTTTTAGACAACAAATCAAGAATTAAATTTTATAGAGAATTATAGAGAACATATTTATATATATTATTTTTTTTAAACATGTAATGGTCTGATGTACAACAGCTCCACATTTCTTGGCAGTAGGAATGGTAATTTCTGTTGAGATAATCTTGTTTTGATGACACAAATGACAAATACAACTTAAACCATCATAAATTTTATCAGGGTTTTTCATTTCAGCTGAAACCTAGCATATACTCATATGTGCATCACTATCAGTCAGTGATAAAAACATGGTGCAAGTGCTATGTTACAGCCAAATTAATTCCAGAAAGTTTCATACTAAAGTAGTGTCGGAAATAAAATAAAAAATGATTTTCTTTCATATTAAATTGACAAGTAAATACTTTGTAAATATTTATTTAATGATACTCTACCTAATTTAGCATTTACTTATTTTGCCTCTCATTGATGTAGAAAATGGTGTTTGCTCTTGAAATTAAAAGGTTATGTTTTTATTGTCTTGTTTATTTATTTTTTCTTAATTTGTTTTTATTTAATGATGCCATTTGATTAGTTTTTTAATCATATACAAACGTCAATGGGAATCTGTTATATTTTTGTAATTCAGACAGATAACAAATACCACAGCCTTTATCCAGCTGTGAAACACGGCTTGTGATAGAAAAATATAATCAAAGAATGGTTCAACCAAGGAATTTTGATCCTTTGTGATGCAACAACCTCAGCCAATTGAGGTACATTTAAGTCAAACTAAGTTTTGAATTAAAAATTATCAGTCAAAATTATGAATACCCTTTCCTGTTAAAAACATATTAATCAAACACTGTTGCAGAGCCTAACATACTAGCTCCAATCACCTCACAACAGTTGTTTACTGCAAATCAGGTTGGCGTTATTTATTTAAACTATTAATGTCAAACAAAATATGTGATCTAGAAGTGATGGTACATTTCACCGAGGATGAAACAACTCCAGTATGTACATGGTATTTCTTTGTTCATTAACAATTTGGAAGAAAAGCAATCTGTACAGAAGCAAGCTGCTGGGGTTAACTAGCCTGACAGCCGGTGTGTGAAGAAACATGAGGGAATGTTGTATCAGAACCTCAATCAAAAGCTGTGGGAATCCAGCTCTTGTTCCAAGATTAGATTATCTCCAGCACCATTAGTGAGTATCAGGTTATACACTCTGTGCCCAGTAGGTAACGCTTCTATTAGTTGTTGATGCCTCATGACAAATCAAGTAACAACAATAGATTATGTTCAAGACAACTGGTCTGTTTACACAAGAGACAAACAAAAAATGAAGCTGATCTTCAAATTGATTAAAACAATTATGTGTATTTCCATATATAGTTACACATATCAAGAATTGTTTCAAAGCTCATCTATTTTACATCTTTAAATACTAGTGCTCAGTTCTAAAAATATAGATTGTCTAGATACATATCTTTCATATTTCAACAAGGTAGGTTTATATGTTAAGTATGGCTAGAATAAAAAGGTCACTGTTGTTTGTTCATCTATTTCCAGAACTAGATGAACCTAAAACATAGACTAAATTACACTACATCTAATTAGAAAAAATCTAGCAGATGTTATAAGTAGGTATGAGTTATTAGATGTTGGGAAGAAATACAACAAGAGGAAAGTGAGTCAATGAGACATGAATACTTCCTCTCACCAAAATAGTAAGTGTTTAGCTTAGACAGCAAACCTCAATGCAATATCTTAAGCATTAAACTATTAATATACTATAAAATGTACACCACATCACCATACTTCCAGAGCCACATCTTTTTATTACTTCATCTAAATTCCAATACATCTGACTATGAATATTCTGCACATTATCTATACTCTGGAAACAACAAACATTCTAGGTGCAACATCCTTCATAATTACTGCAAATTGCAGTTGAAACTGCATGTAGTATTATTAAAACTGGAAATAACTAATCGGTTTCCAGACACGACTGAGGGTGCTTCAAACTCACACATTTTATAATAAACATAATTTCTAAAACCTTTGAAGAGAGATAAAACAAAGTTATGGTAAACGAATCATGTAGACATGTATAAATATTCAAAGCCTGCATTGAAAGCTAAAATGTCTTTAGAAATATACATTTCTAATAATGTCTACAGAAACCATTTTATATTATGTCTCCATATGGAATAAATTAAAGAATTTACCATCCGACAGTAACTTTAAAATAAGATGAATTTAACTAACTAAATATTGCACACAAATAGGTAACAAGTATAAAAATTGCTAGTAAGTTTTTGTGTAACAAAACACGATGTGTTCCAATTTATTTTGGACATTAGGTTATATTTAATGCTCAAACCAAGATTTCAAGTCAGTGAAAGATAAAACGAAGGTCACAACATAACAGAATTAATTCAGAGAATCATCCACAGATGCAACATACAACCTAGTTTATTTGACCTGCCACATACTTTGTAAGAAACCTTGCTAACTGCAAAAACTTTCTGTATGACCAAATGCAAGAAATTGCCTCTGTCAAAATAGTAATCATTCTGGCCTTCAGCGAGTATTGAAACAGGCAAGACAAAAATCAATGTTCTAGATGCATACTGCAACAAGAAATGGAATGTTTAGCAACACAACAGTACACTATTTAATAGAGGGTTGCTCGTTACTAAACACAAGGTAATTTTCGTGATCCATAAATGCATGTCAATTCTCCTTTATGGCCAAACAGGCTGAGAAATTGTCAGCAATCTCAATCATTATGGATCCATGTGAGACAAGCAGTTTCTCATGGGATATATGATAAATCAAGAAGTTTGGTGATCAGATTCAATCAGCTTAATGTCTCCAGCACTTGTTACAATTCCTGAAAGACTTCTCTAGATATAGGTCAACAGCTTAACCCACAGACAGTAATAAACATGGAATCTTTAAAAGGAATGAAAATGTCTTCAGTAACACCCTGCACATTATTTTAGCAGTCAGATACTTCTGACAATCAGTCTGATGGTACATTCAAATAGCTATTATTATTTTTATTTGAAACAGCAATTATTTTTAGGACTAAAAATCTTTTATAAAATGCATTTTCCAGGACGAGACAGCAAACAATTGTTTTTTGAAAATTGAATTGGTAAAGCCAATTGGGACTTTATTGGTGGAGAGATCCAATGTCTAAGGATGCCTTGCACCTTAGTCTGACAATCTACTAGTGATCATGTTCTTTTTTTACTATTTAAAGGTTTCAAGCTTAATTCACAGTAATAAACACATGGGTCATGGTCTCTTTTAAAGCAAACAGTCTTCTTTTCACAATTTGCAATCATTATCAATGAAATCTAGGCAAATGACAGTGAACTTGTAAGGGTAAACCACATAATACATGACATCTACTATAAAGATATACATGTATGTATAGTAAACCCAAGAGGTAAACTTGTTAACTGTAAACCTTTGACAAACTCACAAAAAAGAAGACACTATGTTGACATTTTTTGCCCAACTGATCTCAATAATGAGATTCTATTGTATGCATTTAGCCTCCTGACAAGTCAAGTTTGACACATTTTAAAAAAGTAAAACATTTTTTTAACGACATGCTGAGTGCTGTCAGTATCACTAATTTATTGGATTCAAGGTCTTGCTTTTAGAAACCTTGCAATTTAAACTAGTTTGCACTTGAATTATAACACAAACATCTATAGGAATTATTTCAGTCTGTCACATCTTACAAATTCTAAAGACAAATTTACGCTAACCACCTAATATCTAGAGATTAGAATAACAAATAAAAGTGAAACCTGCAACAGCAACCACCTGTAGTAACTTGTATGAAAGCACAAAATTATAATAGCAATTTTGTTTTCAACTCATTTTAGTACCATATCACCAGCAGGTAACTGTCCATTTTTGTTACCCCAAATGGAGTCTGCTTAAAAGTGATTACTATAAAGATTTAAGTGTCAGCCAATCAGTAAAGTAAAGACAAACTTTTAATGCTTACCCCATGCATTGTTTTGATATTGTGCAAGGCATTTTGAGCTTCCAAAGCAGCTTTTCTTGTGTAGAATGTTACAAAACAGCAACCTAAAATAAAGAGAATAAACAAAGGTAAAGTACATCACTACATTGTAACATGACTTGGTACACTTGGTCCCAGCTTAATCAAGTTATCAATGCAAATCTTCAACTAGACCAGACTAGATCCATTAGCAAATGATTCAGTGCTCAATTGTTAGCGGTATATGCAGGTCTGCCAGTTACTAAAATCATGATGTAACATGTGTTGTCAAATTTGTCTACAGTTATGCAAATACAGTGAAACCCCTCTAAACAGGACACCATTAGGACAAAGTAAAATGTCAGATTTTCAGGGGTTAGATTTAAATGGTTATATTGCAGGGATTAATCTAGCTCCAAAAATCAGGGTCCTTTTTTCATAATATTGGGAAAATATTATCAGTAAAAGATAAAAATTGGGATTTTTTTTATTATTTTGGGAATTGGAGAAGTGAAAGAATGTTTAAAGGGGATGAGGCCTGTGTCCGGACCCAAATTATATGGTAGATTAATCTCTGCATTGGGACCGAATTGTTTGTCTGGTTATGACAGGATTCCAGTTAAGAGGGGTCCAGTTTAGACGGGTCTATTGTATAACAATTTGACTTTGATATTGAATAACAGACCAGCACAAAACAAAAAATAGGATTTTAATGTCATTCAATAGTGTACATAATAAAAAATATATATATATACATAAAATCAGTTTACAACGCTGAATAAATTTATAAGATTTAAAATTTAAGAAAAAAATATAGTGTATAAGATATTGCAAACATTAATATTTAGTATTAAAGACAGTCTACTTTAATTACACAAAATAATTTGTGTATGAAATTTAATACATTTCATCACACATTTGTTTCCAAATTTGTAATTTCTAACAAGACTGTAAACAAACACTATCCACCAAAATATGACACACTTCTACTGTACACTGACAAATGAGACAGAACTAAATTGTATATAACTAGTACTAATTGATACCAATACCAATACTAACAATGTATACATGAAAAAGCACTTTAGATTCTCTAGGTTAAATACATGTAGAACATGAGAGAAAACATCCACTATTCTCTATTGTTAACAAAGTGATAGTGTTCTTCGTGTATTTGCTTTATTGGACAACATCATTCCTTTTCAACCCATTGAACAGCCAAATATGGCATTTGTCAGTGTCTGAATGAAAACAGAGTTCCATTGAAAATGATTGACTTGACAAGTAATGGGTACAAAGGGCCAGGGATCGAGTGCTGTCAAGTGTGCAACAGTTAAGGACAATGGGTTAAAACATAAAACGCCCCAGGTGTGAAAGGGAGTGCAGCATTATAGCTTGATAATTCTCTGCCTTGTTGGCCCACTATTGGCACAGCATGGACCTAGCATGGTTCAGCAAGGGCATAAAATGGCTTGGATACACATACTTATCCCTTATTTGAAAATAATCGTAAGCTGTATAAATAGAAATTAATCAGTATTTCTACTGGTGGTTTACTTTTAAGGTTACCGTATCAAATAAGAATCACTAGTCACTGGATTACACACAATAAAAGATTGAAACTGTCCCTGTGGACTAATTTAAGTAGTTGTGGATACCTCCATTGAATCCTAATCACCTGGGTGGATGGGGAAACCATGTTGTTTATCCATGGACATGAGACTATTACCAGTCAACTTTCAAAATAATTTTATGCCGTTATTTCTGCAACTAGCCAGTTTAATTGTTTTTGTTTTGTTTTTGGATTAATAGTTATTATTGTTGTATCCTTTTATAGAAAACTATGAAAATCTGAAAATGGCGTGCCATAGCTGCATATAATGTTAAAACAATATATTTAGATAATGTCAAACAGAATCGGTCCTTGAAATCTGTGGCTGCATTAATCAGTGCCACTGTAAAAGACTGAACTGCAAAAGTGCAATAATATTTGTATCATTGAGTATTTACCTTGTTAATATTCCAAATTTCAAGGTCTATAGAATGCAGTTAAAACAAGATTAATAAAGGAACAAGTATTATACCTTTGCTCTGACCAGTCATTTTATCTCTAAGAATGTTCAGTTGGAACACAGGACCATATTCTTCAAAAAGTTTTCCTAGGTCATTTTCATCCATAGAGCGAGGAATCTGTCCAACGAACATCTTAATGCTGTCGGGATCTGGTTCCTTGCTCTGCATTTGGGAATTCATAGTTCTGAAAAATAAATAACAATATACTGAAGACATGTGTTTTTCAAATTCTAAAAAGTATTCTGTGTCTAACTCTAAAGCTAATACTAATTGAAAGGGATAGGTGAACATTGATTTCTAGTTATAGTATTTATGTACACACATGTCTGTATGAACCATAACACAATGGTTTGTGATGTTTTTATTTACATTGTATCAACTGCCAACATAAACAAAATGTTAACAATAACATATTTTCTCATCTGCCCAACTGGTGTGTTGTTTTGAGGGTATTTTAAAAAGCATTTTAAAAATGTTTGTACATGGTACACAAGAAGTATTTAACTAAATGATTTTAATTTTAAAGTGGCAGCGTCCATTTAGAATATATCTTTTACATGTTTGATGTCCTTCACGCTCCATTCTTCTGATGCAAATCATTTGCTGTATCGTAATTAGATCACGTGAAAACACTATAAATAGGCAAGGCGACCGCCAGCTGTCCGCCATCACCAAGTCGTAGCACTAAATTCACGTTACCTAAATACAGAGTAACAGTACAGCAGATCATTGCATCAGAAAAATGGATTGTGGTGCACATCAAACAAACGTACAAGATATATATTCTAAATGGTTAAAAAAAAAATGTAAACAGCCACTGCCACTTTAAGCTATGGATAGGACTCGTTCCCCTTTTACATTTTTTCCACTTCATAACCTAATTTTGACATTTTAATCATTTAGGCCAGTTTTTATCAAATTATTCCCCATGTGGCCAATTGGTTGTACATGTATGCTTTCTTTACAAATTTCAATAAGTAATGCAGTATAATATTAGGCAGGTGCAAATATTTCCTGTGCTAAATTAGTAACCTGAATTATACAATTACATAAAAATTACAATGCAACATTTTGTAGCTTAAAAATCTATTTTGTTTACAAAAGAAACGTCTGGTTCATACTGAAGTAATCAACATGGCCATGTTACAAGCAAGATCTGTATGTTTTATCAACCTGCTTCTCAAGGTTATCTCACAGACAGGACATATGTGCATGCTGTTGGTAACAAGGCCAATGGTTGAGATATGTGCTGAGCACAGGATGTTCAAGCATGCACCACCAACTGACCCATATCTCCGTCACTTTTTACAATTATCTTATCAGAAAACTCAACAAACCACAAAGTGTACAAAACTGCTTCTTTATTCAAACCTATACCTAACAGTGGCAGATCTAGGGGGTCTGGGTGACGGAATAAACCAGTTTTATTTTTCTCATAGATTTCAATGTATTGTTGATATCAGGTGTGACATTTTTTCTTTCATTGAACAATGATTTGTATTGTTTAATCAAAAATAATGTTATCAAAAGAGAACAAAATACTCCGGTCTTTGCCATGTATAAAACTTTTAATCTCAAATAAAAAAGCATACAGTCATCACATTTCACTGACATGCACATTCGTGACAATCAAAGTCAGGCAGACATTTAGATTTTGCTTCAGAATTGATACCAAAGAAAATCTCAATTGACATTTAATGGATCAAATTGTCTGATGAGGAATAGATTGTAATGTATGACAAAAGCATAAATGCAGCAGGAAATTACCAACAATCAAGATTTTCATTTAACAATGTACATGCAGAGCTGCATGATTACACGAACAATCAATATTATAAAACATAAACCTGAACAAAAACAAAATGGAATAGCATTAAATTGAAAAGTTCACATTTTAGTCAGTCTAAGGACGGTCATATCAATAAGGTAATATGAAGTAGGTAAAACCTACGAAGCTCGCGCCTAAAGTTATTTAACAGTAGACAAAATTTCTTCACCTCCAGTTGAATATATATACAATACAGTCTTACCCTTGGTGCACAAAGATTTTATGCATTTAACAGGATTATGCTATAATCCATTAATGGCATTTCAGATAGTTTATAACACAAAGAAGATATAAATCACTAAATATATTGTTCACTTACCATTTAAAATGTTTGCTTTTAATATTAATTTAATATGAAATATCCTTATTTTAGTTCCCAATATACTCATGAGATTTTTTAAAATGTTTCTTTTACAATGATTTTGTATTTTTGATCATAT
>JAUTWP010164818.1:0-10836 GCA_033042655.1 Cyathermia naticoides
TTTCAAGATGGCTGCCTTGATATGACTACTACGAAACATGTATCTGAATATTCTCACCTCATAAACGAACAAATTAAAAAAATGTATGTTTCTCTGATAAACAGAAGCTGAAATATATGACAATTATATTAAAATAGTCGCCTGATCGGATGACCGAAAAAAATGTTACCAATGGATTTTTATGTCAGTGCGGCCTTATGGAGGTAACTAAATAAAAAATCTGTTTGATGCGCACCACACTCCATTTTTCTGACGCAATGATCTTCTGTAACATATTTAAGTCACGTAAATAGCGCTACGACATAGCGATGGCGGACAGTTGGCGACCCACCTCGCCGATTTATAGTGTATTTCGCGTGATCTAATTACGATACAGCAAATCAGTGCGTCAGAAGAATGGACCGTGGTGCGCATCAAACAAACGTACAAGATATTTTCTAAATGGTTAAATATTTTTTTTTAAACTCAGACACAGCCCCTTTAAATTGTGTCTGTTAAAATTAACTTAATCGTTAAAGTGGCAGTGCCTGTTTTTTTATATATTTAACCATTTAGAATATATCTTGTACGTTTGTTTGATGCGCATCATGCTCCATTCGTCTAACGCACCTATTTGCTGTATCTGAATTAGATCACGAGAAATACACTATAAATCCTCGATGCGTTGCGCCACATGGCCGCCATCGCTATGTCGTAGCGCTATTTGCGTGACCTAAATGTGGTACCGCTGGTATCATTGCGTCAGAAAAATGGTACACGTCAAACAAACGTAGAAGATTATTCTAAATGGTTAATTTTTTTTTTAAACAGACACTGCCACTTTATGTTATATTAATATGTACATGTACCGATATTTTAAGTTAACACTGTTTCATTGCTTTCAAATTCTTCACTCCAAAGTTCTTACTCATTGACAATGGGGAATTTTTTTTACATTTCTTTCAATCGACGTGTTTGCCAATACTAATAAAACCTATCAACATTTTAAAACAATCATAACAAAAATTAAATTACTGAGGTCACTTTGCCCTTGCTCAATTTGGCACATGACATCAAAATTTGTGACGTACAATGAGGGTATAGATTATTTCGCAGTTCCGATTTGAGCATGCGCGAACGTCATTAAATATTCACGGTCACATGTCATTTGTGTCCAAACTTGAATAAAGTAAGGAGGCGTCGCGAAGAAACTCTTTTAATACAGAAACACTTCATATTTTAAAAGTATTTATATTGGTGCAAAAAGAAGAAGTTTTTTGTGCAAATTTTAACATATTTCTCAAACAAAAGTAGCCGAAACAAAATAATTGTTATTAATTTTATCCATTTCGTTGAATGGCGTAACGTCAAACATGGGCACGAATGACCCGTGACATTTCCGAAAGTATTCGGAACTGCGAAACCGTCTATAATTATCTTCAACATAGGACGCCTACGTCGCAACACGTGACGTCACGCCCCAGGTTTTTAGACGGATCAAGGAAGAAATTGTAAGAATAATGTATGATTTTGTCTTTATATGAAAACAAAAAACAAATTGAAAGGGACTAGAAACGTATTTTTGAAATATTAATTGATGTGTCAAAACACATAAAATAAATCTTTGTTAGTTATTTCTCCACCAAAAAAAGAAAATAATTTTTTTTCTTACCGTTTTATTTTTATTTTGGTATTTCTCCACCCCCACTGTTATTACTTTATGATGATTTAAACAGAAAGAAATTTATATTAATATTACTATCATGTTTTGTTTTTAATATTTATTCCAAGATCTTAAATCGGCGTTCATGAAGAAGTTGAAATACCATAACCAATTCATTTTATATTATCGATAAAGTTATTATAATTATTTCATTTTGTCATTTTACTTATAGATTCCTTACCTGTACGAAAACGATCAAGGTTCAAATTGCCGATGAAAGCATTCATGACATGGGAACGTAAAGAGAGACCTAGGATGTCGTGTAAGTTTCCAAACACCAGCAGAAAAGAGATGAGCACTCTGCTGGGTCTGATGTGGAAGAGGATGGGGACTGGAGAGAAGAAAGCCTATTACCTCATCACTGATAGGAACTCTCCTACCAGAGGTATTCCATCATTTCACCGTGTAATCTTTTATTTTTCTTAAAGTGGCAGTGTCTGGGGTTTTTAAAAATAGTTAACCATTTAGAATATATCTTGTATGTTTGTTTGATGCGCACCATGCTCCGTTCGTCTGACCCAACGATTTGCTGTATCGTAATTAGATCACGCAAAATAAACTATAAATCGGCGAGTTACTCTTAAATATAAGAATTTTAAAAAGCATACTCTTCAATTAACATTTTCCCACAAACTTTGATCTAACAAGCATGATGGAAACAACTATGTTATGATTCAAACCTAGTACAGTGGACTCTGTTTAAACCAGCATCTGTCTAATCCGGATTTCTGTGTAAACCAGCACAATTTCAAAGTCTCATCCAGCCACTTAACTTTGGATAACATCTGTCTAAGCCAGCATATATTTTGGATCCTAACTGGATCTGGTCCACTGTATGTACAACTCTAGATCCTGATCATATAATACTTAATTCCTTGTGTTCATTAACATTGTCAACTTTTAATTATTTCATTCAGATGATTGTATTAAAATAAAGACTTAAGTAAAATAGTCAACCATTTAGATTCACTAAAGATATTCGAAATTTATTTCAGAAGAAAAAGTCACTTCAGTTGATGTTTCACAGAAAATTCCAGAAGACCAACAATCAAACCAGCCCATCTTAGAATCAGAAAGTTCCAGTGGTGAAACACAATTAACAGAATCACTGGACAAAACGACAGAACTGCAGACTAATAACAATAATGCGAACGTTGGAACCAAACCAAACCCACAAACAATGAGACCATCGTGTTCTGAAGAAGCACCAGCTAAACAAGTGGACGTCACAACTACTTACACTACATGTTCAGCCACTCATCAACATAATCCAGTCCCTCATTGTAATAGTCTGTCCTGGCCTGGAGACAAGACCTTACATGGAACCTTGGTTGACCCTCAAGCAATGATGCCATTTCCTGAAAATATCTCTTATTCCACAGAAAAAGAACAAAACATTAGTAATACAAATGTATACCAACAAACGCCGTCTGCAGGTGGTCATCATATTAATATAAAAGTTTCTGCTAAAGCAGTTAAATGTAATGACCTTGATTTTGGAATAAAACACGCTGAACCAAGAAATGTAACAGCAAATCCAGGTAACTGTTTTCCTTCTAATAAGCAAGACATAGGCACCAATGACTGGTCTTTTAACAAAAACTATCATGCTCAACATGGTCAATCGATTACAAGTGTTCATACCATGCACTCTGGCCACTCCATAAGCAGTATTCATTCTGGAAGTTGCAACCCATCCACTCCAGTATCGTATCATAGTGACCGTTTCATTCAGACCATGCATCCATTTGTCTATGGTTCTCAGCATCCTCTTAACAGTTACAACATGCAACATTTCCATCCCATTACAAGTAGCCACCCCATTGCGAGTATCCAACACAATAACAACGACAGCACCATCAACAGTGTACGTTGTGGTGATGGTAGACATTCGGTTGGAAGTACCATGTGCAGTAGCAGTAATACGTCCATCAACAGCATCCACAGTGGTGACAGCTACACATACATTCCAGGTGTATTTTCATCTGGCAGTGAACAATCTGTATCAGGCATGCAGTTGGTTGGTAATGACCATCCCATTAAGCTTGATGGGTCTATTGAACCGAACCGTTCCAATGCGTTGGTTTGGTCATCGGGCAATACCAATTATCTGAATAGCAGTCATGCATCTGTTTCATTTTCTCGCTGGAGAAGCATCTACTACCCAACTGTGAGTAGTAGTTCTGAACTGCCGTATGATAAAAACACTTCTGTTGGAAGTACTAAGTTTGTCAGCAGTGGCATGTTGTCTAACACTATTGGTAACACTTTTGAAAATGGATCACGTGTATTTACACCCATACTGTGGGATGGAAACAAGACCACACCAGAAGGGTGTTTTCCTGTAGGCAATAGTTCATATCTTAAAAATGTGTTGGCCTCGTCACAAGGCAGTTTTCCAGTAGGCAACAATTCACATCCTGATAAAAAACCTGACGATTCTGGAGTTTTTCATGTCTTTGATAGTGAGAAAGCAGGAGAATTTACAGATGATGACGATTATGATGATGATGATGATGATTACGAAGATTATTTCCCTCAATTGGTTATTGATGACAGCTGTGAATATGTACCAGATTCGCATCTCGATACCTCTAAAGGAGTTGAAAACATTGCCATGGAGAATGCGATCAAAGATAGAAATGATAAAAATGTATCAAAATCATCAGATGGTGTGAATCAAGACGTGCTACCATCTACAAAACAAGGCACGTGTGTCTCCCAGCAAACAGTTATGTACGTGTACAGAAAGAACCAAGAAAACCTGTATACCACAAGCGCTACTCCAAACACAGGCACGGTTACGTGTCCACGAGAAACTGACTCTGTGAAAGAATCGAGCGGTGAAACCTTGTCATCAATCACTAAAACTGTTCACGTTAATGAAACACACCCCAACACTAAAATAACAACTGGACTTGGCAAGGTCTTGGCAAAGCGAATACCAAGTAGACCTTTAATACCAGCCATTACTAAAGCTATTCAGACGAATATAAGATCGCGTGCAGCTGCAATGTCAGGCATTAATAGAATTGTTGAATCAAGTGAAGCACAGAGTAGACATATAAAAGCAGCAGTTGCTAAAGCTGTACAAACGAATCGATTGGCGTATCTTCAAGCTAATCCACCACTTCAAGTTAATCCATCACTTCAAGTTAAACCACCACTTCAAGCTAATCCACCACTTCAAGTTAAACCACCACTTCAAGTTAATCCACCACTTCCAGCTAATCCACCACTTCCAGCTAATCCACCACTTCCAGCTATTCCACCACTGAGTAGTTGTTATTTATCTGACGATGAGGAATCTGATTTTGCAGACGTCAGTACGATGTGCGAAAACATTTTGAATCAGAAATGTCTTGTACCTGCTCTCGGTAAAATTCCAGATGAATCGAATGAAGATGAAGATTGTACAACTTCAGAAAAACCAAAAACATTCACACGATATACAGGTTCTGCAAGCTACCAGAGACATAGTCTTTTCCAGCATAGAAAGGCGCAGGGTTCTACATTTCATTGCACCGGCTATAAGAAAACCCCAACGCCTCCTCTCGGCATCACTGCAACCTCAAACTCCGAAGTACATGGCTGGAATAAATCATGTTTTCTACATTCTGAACGTCAGCGTCCGTTTCTGTTTTCAAAACCTGCTTTCGAACAAATCTTTACTGTTCCACCACAGGACAAATCACAGGTGGGAAGTTTTCATCCATCAGATAACAAAGAAAATGATAAATCTGATCTGTTGCAAGAGTTGCCACTTATTCTCCAGCACTGTAAAGAAAACAAACTATTAAAGCCAACAATTATTGGTCCATTGACAGCGAGTGCCCTTGAAACGATGTTAGCGATGTCCTCCGGACCTGGGAATCTTGTACAAACTACAGAGCAGAAAATTAAAAGCAATGTCCTCGTATCAAAATGTGTACCAGGTGAGTGATCTTCAGTAAATCACTTGTATTGTTCAGAGAGCTTCACAGATTGCGCGAACGACCGTTTTGTTCGCGTGAGGGTCGCGCGAATCTGTTCTTGCGTAACCCATTTTACGTTCGCGTGAATTTGTTTTTTTAAATTTCTTTCCCGTTCAGTATTGCTGCATTGCCACCTAATCTCGACTGAGATTCAAACGTCTAATTACAAACAAACACAAATAAAAATAATAAATTATTTTTAAAAAGGGTTAAGCAAACGAAAAAGGTTACGCAAATATTTTTTGCGTAACCCATTAATAGGTTTCGCAGAATTTTAATTTGTGCACTCCAGTTGTTTATTTCGTTTTCTTTTATTGTTTTATTTATTTTCAGTTTCTGTGTTTTAAACTAAATAAAAACTGAATGTCCCAGATGGAATAAATAAAATTATATGTATGAAACATGTATTTCATAACCTACGATCTACGTACTGAAAAGGAATCCTAAAATTATTTTCTTCTTGCTGCAAAGCTATCTTCCAGTTTTCTAGTATTCCCAGTTCAATTAATTAAACCAAAACTAAATCTCTGATTTCCGGGAAACATGTAAACAAATACATTAGCTAGGATCTGTAGAATTTTTAATTTAATTTTTGCGTTGTGCTTTGTAAACAATTTACTAATATTGGACATAAATAATATATTTTTTAAATCCTAATATTTTAATGAAATACGTTTTTTAAAAGGTAGTCCCTTGAATTTTAAGCCTAAATTATGCATGCGTGATGTTGGAGAATTTGTTTTAATATGCACATTCCATGTAAACTGCTCACATACTTATAAACCAACGTTTTCAGGTACTAGAGAGATGTACCGAGACACTGGAATGGGAAATATCAACAAAAGTGGCAACATTAAACGTCCAATGAATGCATTCATGGTTTGGGCTCGTTCCTATAGAGGACATTTAACGATGTTGTATCCAAATGAGAGCAACAAACTGGTGAGTCAGCGTTTAGGCGACATCTGGAAAAAGATGAGCTTAGAAAATAAACAGCCGTATTACTTGGAGGCAGAGAGAATAAAGAGACAGCACAGGAAAGACTATCCTGGTAAGCAGGACTGTGTGTTGTTTAACCTAAGGGAGCATAGCAAAATTATTTTGAAGTCAGGAGAAACGAACTTCATTCGTTTGGAGGGTAGGGGGTTCAGATTTCGAAGATCCCATTTTCGTTTCTCTGGTACTAAATGGACTTCACTCAGATGTTGAAATTCCCGTGCATAGCGAGTACCGCGAGATCCCTCTAAAATCCCCATCACCCTGCATGGACTTCTGTGTCCTCATGTTGTTACCATGTAGTATATCATGTGAAGTCAAAAGATGACCAATTTTAGTTTCTCAAGGGGGTCAAGTGGTCTTCAACTTATTTTGCTACGCTCCCTCAGCTAGCTGAACTGTTGTTATCAATACATGACCCGTAACAGCATAGCACATCTAAAAATGCGTAGACCATGCTTTCCAATTCCTATAATATAGCCAACTATAATGCAAACAAGAGTTAGATTGGGTAGATATACAATTACTACTAAATCAGTTTTATATGTGGTATCAATTTTTAAATAAAAATCTGTATCAATTGGTTACCAAAATGTTTTACTTTATTTAGTTTTAAGTAGGAAATTAACACAAATATATATGACAAAACGAAAAACGTCATGGTGTCAACAGCTTACAAATAAAACATTTCTCTTTGGAATGGAAACGTTAACATAAATATTTAACCTCCGTACACAAAGTCGGCTGGTTTTTATTAAACTCAACTGTATTTGTTAAAAGGTGTACATTTTGGCAGAGAGAATATTATTCTCATGTTTTTCATTGAATTATTATTAGCAAGAAATACGCAGTAATACGTTCCAACCAGTGCTCCACAGCTGGTTCAACAAAAGCCGTGGTATGTGCCATCCTATCTATGGGAAAGTGCATACAAAAGACCCCTTGCTGCTTATCGAAAATAGTAGCCTATGTGGCGGCAGCGAGTTTCCTCTAAAAATGTAAAAATTACCATATGAATGACGTCCAATAGCCAGTGATAAAATAGAAATCAATGTGCTCTAGTGGCGTCGTTAAATAAAACAAACTACTTTTACACATCAATAGTTAAATGGTAATAAATGCATGACATGAAAACATTATTTTGTAGACTGGAAGTACAAGCCAAACACTCCGAAATCCCGACCAGAAAAGATGGGAACTCACGATGTGCTCTGGGCAAGATTTATTGGTGCAAGTGAATCCTTTTTTGATGAATCGTCTAGACGATTTAGGCTTCAACCACACAAAAACCCATCTCCTCCGTCATCTGCGTACCTAGGTAAACTTGGCACACCTCTGTCTGATGCACAGAGTAAAGAAAACACTCCCCGGTCCAACATAAGAAAGAGAAATTACTCCATGTCTCAAAGTGATGACAGTAATCTTAGCACTTGGACATTTCAAACAAATGCTAAACCAGATGATGATACAGAAAGAAATATTAGTTGTAAAAAGATAAAGTTCGACGAAATGGCGACCCATTCAGGTGGTATTGATCATCTAATTACCCTTGATGGTAAAAATGTTAAAAACGAACCGACAAA
This sequence comes from Cyathermia naticoides, assembly GCA_033042655.1. Lineage (NCBI taxonomy): Eukaryota > Metazoa > Mollusca > Gastropoda > Neomphalida > Neomphalidae > Cyathermia > Cyathermia naticoides. Next base: position 8,256 of record JAUTWP010164818.1, read on the forward strand.
TTCGAACAAAACAAATGTTAGTCAAGGTAGAACACTGTACAGCGAGGCAATGTCATTGAATCCGAGTAATAATGTCATGCCTCTAGGAAATCAAATGTTGAATCAGTTTGCACAACCTGGCTCTGAGATGATTGGCATTCCCAAAGTGGATACATCAAGGCCATGTCTAGCTGATACGACTTCGTTGAATACAATTAAACCTCCTGGTATTTCTGAACTTATAAATGTTTCTAGCGCTGGCAACAGCAATATTGCAACACATACCAGCGACCGTCAGGCCTACCCACTGAATAGTAGAATTGAACATGATGGCAATAGGCCAGTCCACTTTGCTTCGAATGCAAACAATTTTGGGAACAGCAATACATGGAGATACCAGACACCTTATCGATGGCCTGCACCTATTCCACAAGGGTTATCTGCGCATTGGCCGACACATTTACCACAGAGCACACCTTTACGACAATACACGCCTTTATCACAATGCACGCCTTTACCACAATCTATGTCTGCTGAAATGTTGAAAACCGTGCAAAAACCTGATGCGATAGATGTTTCTAATTTGTATGGATCGTCATCAAATCGTTCACAAGAGGCAACACAGCTGACGAGACTTGTACCAAGCACAGTGAGTCAAGTCTCTCAAGATAAGGACATAACAAATCTCCAACAGGGTGGAACAGACAAGTCCAGTGATACGCGAGTTGCCACGTTAAATAACACTCTCACTACAACAGTCTCCAGCTGCTCCGATTCCTCTATTTGGGGCGATGCAGCCTCGTATGTTTCATCCGTGTTGAAGTCTCCTCATTCAATGTATCTGACCGAGCCGGTCATTACTACGGGCATTGTTGGATACCCACCACAGTTGCCGCCATTTGTAAGAGTTCCTTCGACGTCAGACAGCTCAAGAATGGTCACAATGCCAGTTGTTTCAACAGAAACCTACCAACGGCTTCTGCATAAAGGAGAAGCTGGCAGGAATTGTCCAGCCAACAACGTGCCTGTGGTTCCATTGCAGACATCTTTGAATCCCGCTGTTAGCACTTCACAAAGTGCTGCGGTGTCGTTAAACAAACATACCCCGTGACGTCACTTAGTTACTCGGTAGTACTTCACAAAGTGCTGCTGTGTCGTTAAACAAACATACCCCGTGACGTCACTTAGTTACTCGGTAGTACTTCACAGAGTGCTGCGGTGTCGTTAAACAAACATACCCCGTGACGTCACTTAGTTACTCGGTTCCTTTTTTTCTACAGAGAAAGTTACCACGGGATATCCTGTTAGTCGTTGATGCTGTTTTCCACTTACAGCATAAAGTTATTAGAACTGCTTACTGTTGACGTGTGACTGATTGATCAACGTTTTCTCAACATTATAAAAGCTCAACAAACCAAGAAAGCATACAGTAGAATCAAACTCTTATGTAGATTTGTAACATATGTGTGATGGCGTGGTAGAAATAACCCATTAAGAATGAATGATTAAACACGATGGTGTCCATTCACGGGATTTTCTTCTGCCATGGATCGTTAAAGTGGCAAAGTCTGTTTTTTTTATATTTAACCATTTTTAATTATTATATTTTGTACGTTTAAAAAACCAGACCCTGCCACTTTAAGTGATACCTACAAGTAACAACCATTTGTATTTATTGAATTTACGGAATTTAATGTTCCAGCTCTGTGAATATAGCAAGCTGTTGGTCTTTACGTTAACGATAATAAAAGAACCAACTTGGATGACTGTGACTGGTCAATGAAATAAGGAGAGGAAATATAGTTATCATAAAATAATCATGATTGTGTAATTTGTATGCTGTTATATATATATATACTAGTATTGATTTACTCAAATACCAGTGGTATCATACTCAGAACTCCTCAGTCATTTCATACATTTCAGAGGATTTCAAATACAAAAACGATACTTTTCTTGTTTGGATTAAACAAGGACGGTTAATACGAACATCCAGTGAGAAGACTCAATCTGCTCTAGTGGCATCGTTAAATAAAACAAACATTAAACTTTACATGCGTGCAAACTGATAATTGTTTTCAAGGCGCATCATAGGTTGAGGATTCAGAAACGAACTAGTTAGAGAAACGAACGATTTCATTCCAAGAAAATTTTATGCACCTATCCACCCTGTTTTTATTATTTTTATATGACTGACGATATGACGAATTAACTTATGCTTCTACTTTTCACGTGTTTGTTGATTTTTATTCCATGTTTTGTTGTTTTCTTGTATTTTATAATACATTAATTGTACATACATTGCATTTAAATTTTCATTAACAAGAGAATTCGTTTAGTGTCCTTATCTAACCTGGTTTTAGCCAGTCCTCGATTGTTTATTTATATATCTGTGATTATTTAATGTAAACTGCTAATACTTGTTACAACTTTGGGCTTGAAAAGGAGGGGGATGTAGCTCAGTCGATAGCGTGCCCGCCTTTGGAGCGGTAGGTCGTCGGATCGATCCTTCTCAGTGGACCCAACTGTAGTTTGGGCTATTTTCCGTTCCAACCAGTGGTCCACAACTGGTTCATCAAAGGCCGTGGTATGTACTGTTCTG
>JAUTWP010164829.1:0-20967 GCA_033042655.1 Cyathermia naticoides
ATATGAATGACGTCCAATAACCGATGATGATAAAATCAATGTGTTCCAGTGGCGTCGTTAAACAAAACAAACTTTTTGCTTATTTGAAAGAGTAGCCTGTGTGGTGCCATATTAAAATGACCATATGGTTCACATCAAATAGAAAATGATTAAAAAGCTATCTATATCCTTTAGTGATCATTCAATAAAAATTACTTTTCCATAGAATTTATATTTGCATAAAACTGCAACACAATCTGTTTGTGAATGAGTTGAAACATTTTAAGTATATCAGTTTAATGCGTAGTATTGATGGCACATTTAGAATTTCCACCTGAAGATGAAGGACAAGATGATACTGAACTTCTGGAAGATGGTGAAGAACTAGATCTTGACGATTCAAGGATAAAGGAGAAGAAAACTCAGAAACGAAAAGCTCCTCCACATAGTCCAAAGTCAAAGGTTTTCACTTCAGTTTGCATATGCAATATTGCATGTTAATACTCTTTTTGTATAATCCTGGGGAGTGTGATGTAGCTCAGTCGATAGCATGCCCACCTTTGAAGTGGTCTGTCATAGGATTAATCCCTCTCAGTGGACCCAGTTGCAGTTTAGACTATTTTGCATTCCATCCAGTGGTCCACAACTTGTTCAAGGCCGTGGTATGTACTGTTCTTTCTATGAAAAAGTGCATAATAAGATCCCTTGCCTCATATCAAAAAGAGTAGCCTATGTGGCAGCAGCGGGTTTCCTTCTAAAACATGTCAAAATTACCATATAAATGATAGATATAAATCAAGTCTTCCAGTGGCGTTAAACAAAAAAACCTTTTTTTTTTGTATAATCCTGATTTCTGTGTAAACATCATGATTTCAAAGTCCCATCAATCTAGATAAAATCTGTCTAAACCAGCATATTTTGTTGGTCCCTGCTCTTATCTTTTTTAGATAGTCCACTGTTGTTGCATTTGTCATTTCAGTATTTTAATTGTTTATATAAAAAATAAAATTAAGTAACTCTTAGGGTTTTGTGAGTAGTTTTGAATTTAAGTTTGTTTTTAATTAAAACATAATTTTTTTTATTATAAAATGTTTGTACATAGTAAAACCATCTAAACTGGACATTCATGGGACAAAGTAAAATGTCTTTAGTCTTCAGAGGATTTACACTAAATGGACACATTGAGATCATTGTCCGGTTTTGATGAGATTTCAGAGGGGGTCCAGTTTAGACAGTCTATTGTATATAAACAATTGAACAGTTTACTCAAGTATAAACTTTTATTTCAAATTGAGACAAATATTCTTTTGAACTTGTAGAAAAAGGGCAAGATGGAAATATCGGCAGACTCTGATGAAGAAAGTGAAGATGTCGAGGTGAACACATTTACTTTGTAATTGTATTGAATAAAATCAACAAGTTAATTTTAGTAGGCTCTAATTGGAAATTAGGTTATTCACAACTGGTACATCAAATTCAATGGTGTTTTTGCATGGTCTTATGGAAAGTGCATATAAGAGTACTTGCTACTTATTGAATTCCCATCCTGGGTAGGGTGTCCGGCGAAGTCTGACATTGTGCCCAGGAGGAGTGTGCTTGAAGACTTTTTAGTGATGTAAGCATGTTAATGATTCAAGAATAAAACCCAGTCTTGGTGCCAGAATGAAATTTCACTTTAAAAAATTAATTCTCTGGAAAATTCAAACTAAAGTGATATGCACATAAAGCAAATCTTACAAAAACACCATTCCAGCACTTTTTTTTACTGGATGTCAATCATATGGTCATTTTGACAAGTTTCTTTTAGAGGAAACAAACTGCCACCACATAGGCTACGTTTTCAAATAATCAGCAAGGGATCTTTTATATGCACTTTCCCCATAAACAGCACATACTACAGCCTTTGAAAAACCAGTCATAGACCACTGTTTGGAATGGAAAATAGACCAAACTGCATTGATCCTTCTCATTTGACCAATCTGATGACAGACCACTTCAAAGGCTGACATGCTACCGACCAGCTATGCCCCACTAAATAAATCCTAAGATTACATTTAAAAATCAATTTCATGTGTACAATACATTATCAGGCATTCACAACATTAGTATTATCACAATCAAAAAAGCCAGGAGTGAAAAAGTTCCATACTGGCCATCAACTTAGAAACTAGTACACAAAGAATTTCCCAGTTTCATCAATTCTGCTCTTATATTTTTGCCAATAAATAATGTGTCCAGTTTTAACTAATATTTCTAAGAAAACCTATCTCAAGCATAACATAGGAAAGCAGCTAACATTAACTTAAATTTAATTAGGAAATTAAAACTTTTCAACGGACTGTTAAATGATAAATTTAAGACCATTAAATTGATGAATGGCAGCAAATGAAGAAAACTAAAAGCTAAAAGTACAACTAAAGTATTTAAAACTCATCTTCATAAGAAACCTACTGCCACAAAAAGACAATTTTTGGTAAGCACAAGGGTCATTCATGCTCTTTTTACGTCATGGCACAGATTTGTTGAAACAGTTATGGATCAAACCAATGTTAAATAACCCAAATGTTCCACTAAAGATAATTGATGCACTGGTCGATTCTAATTCTAATCTACATCAAGTTTGACTTCTGGCAGCAAGAATTCTTTCAATATGCACTTTAATACTGAACAGCACCTTTGATCGATTTGGCAATGGAATGAAGTCAATCATGATAGGCTTTGTATTTTTCTATTTAGTGTTAACATGTTTTTTTTCTTCTGTGTGCTTCATTACATATACAAGCAAAGCATTTAACTTGTTTGTGCCTCAATGCCTCCGCTTTTAAATCATTCACCTCAGATAAAAATGAAACGTGTCTTTGCATAGTAACTCATTTAGTTTCTTCACTGATCAAACGAGCCTCCTGAGAAAATATGCTAAAGTTGACATTTTTGATACAGTCTGGTGCAGGCTGTAACAGAATCAGCTCTGTTCCAGGCAAACTGAACGTGAAGTCTCGTTCTTGTCTACTGAACAATGATGACAAATCAATTGGGAATTGCAAATCCTTTAAATACTCATGTAAGCGTTTGTTGTCACACAAGTAGGATACTCTATCCCATTGAACATCAGCAGTCCATTTAGAAAATTCACCAATTAGAAAGATTGATGAGTTCATACAAAGCAGACACGGCATATGATAACACCCGTGTGGTCAGACATACTAACATGTTAGAATGGGTGTAAACCTATAGACTTTTCAATACCTAATCCAAAAGGTCAAATTATTTCATTTTTTAAACAATACGGATAATGCTTTTATCTTGTTAAAACTTCCATTTTAGCATATGACGTGAAAGCAATTATAAAAATATCACAATTTACATAAATATTCAAAATTACTAAGTCACTAATTTTATATGTAGACTACTAATTTAATAAATTTATTGGGCTCACAGATTTAACAATCTTTTGGCAATAAAAATTAAGGATTTTTATATCTTTTAAACCTTTTTCTTTTATTGCACGAATATTTTTACTATAACAGTTATACATATATGTAATCCAGATAAAAAAAATTACAAGTAAATGGGAAAGGAATTATTAAGACTAAGAGTATTAACTATTTTACTTTTCAAATGCAATAATTTTTATATAAAGACTAACGTGAAACAAAACTATGCACTTTCACACAGAAGATTGCATATACCATAACTTTATGAATCATTTGTGGACAGTCTGTGGGAACTGGAAATGGCTCATGCATAAGAATTAATCAAATGACTTAAATTCATACAAGACGATCCCGGTGACACATTAGGAAATGATAATACCTCTAGTAAAATAAGATACAACAGTAAGTAATTGAATATATATGTTTCACAATTGCAGATGTAATAAAAAAATAGTCTGCAAATTTGTCATTAAATCCACTGATGCATAAAGTTGAACCTATTCCATGAGATTGCACAATATTGTTCACAAATTTGATAAATAGTTTATCTGCACGATAGCATTAAAAAACTTCATGTTAAACATGTTGGGTTTCTATATGCTTTTGTACTAGAAAAGAATATTAAGTTGAAAAGTCCATAATTATAAATAATCTATTTTTATATGAAAAGAATAATTTGTTTATTAATGACACCCCAATTTTTTTTTTTTATAATCAGTGATCATTAGGTGTCAAACCTAGTATTTGTGACTGTCATTTGAAGAAAAACATTTCTGCCACATAAGCTACTTTTCAATAAGTGGACTCTATTTAAGAGATTTTAAAATATATTTTAATGTCTACAGGAAGAGGAGGAGGATGAAATGGATGATGACGAGGAAGAACCAGATGATGATGATGATGATGATGACTATGAATCTCCCAAAAGGTAAGCACATTTCCTCCTTAAAATAAGTTGTGAAAAATTTGTAGAAATATTAGATTCATACATAAAAAAAATTCAATTAAAATTTAAAACAAAGATTGGTCCTCCACAATTAAAATAAAATCAGTTTGGAATGGGTTGTGAAACACTGGCCCCACATTGCATGATATATTGATCCCTAGTTCTGTATATGATTACATAATGAAAGTATTATGTTGTAATTGGATGCTTATGAATTAAAATTTATAAAACTTAATAGTTTATATAATTTGCATTTGTTACAAGAAGATATTGAAGTTTAAATTTTGTATATTTAAATGAATATATATATGAAATTTAGTGAATTTTTTTTCTTTCAGCAAAAAAATGAAAGCTATGAAGGTAGGTGACATTATTTTAACTTGTTTTTAAATGTATTTTTCGTAATTTAAATTAGAAGTTTATCAAAACGAAATAAGCAACTGATAATTGGATTTTTTCTATCCACAAAATGTTTTAAAGATTGTTTTCATATTGAAAAGGAGGGTTGATGTGTAGTCGAGGGGTGCAAAATTAAAACTATAATGGATGAAAATTCATGAAATTATCTCTGCACAAAGTCTGTCCAAACCCTTCATTAGGTTTATCAAACAGAGCTGCTTGAGGGTTTCCCTACATGGCATTGAATATCACACAAATGAGCTATAGTGACCACTTATTTTGCTACATTCACCTTTTGCCAGTCTTGTTAGTTCACTTTCAAATGTTCTTTTTTCTAGTTTTGTTTGAAATAAAAAGCAACTTGACTCCATTATTAATTGGTGATTAATCAGAAACTGTTTACTACAATATCAGTGTCCATTTGAACAATCCCTGTTAAGCGATGCAGAAAATATTGCATTCAAACACTCGAGAATGGACCATTAATTTTGATCACATGATTGATCAAGCATTTGACATGAGTCCAGGGTGTGACGCTGGACGAGGGCTACACTATTGTCATGTATGTAACAGACACATGTTGTACATTTCAAGTCTCCACTGTTCTGAAATGAGTGATCGCCACCAAATGGTCAATTTCATCTGTTGTGCATTTGATAAAAAAAAATATGGGCTTCTGGATTTGTGTTAATCGGTTGAAAGAAACTTTGAAAAAGATTGTCTGTCAAAAATTCATCGTTCATGTTCTGAGAATGAACAATAAGCAGAGTGTCTGTCAAAAATTCATTCTCCTTTCTGTATTCATCAGTGTCACGATGATGGATTAGAGAATGTTTGAGAGAAATCAATGCATTAATACGCCGTTTAGATAATAAAGAAGTTTTACATGAAAAATGTGAGAATAATAGACAAACGGTTCTTGCATGCGACAGGACAAATTATTCTCCATTTCATACTCGAATAGATAAAATCTAAAGCAGCGCATTGAATACGGACTGACAGCTTTGGTGGGCCTACTTGTCAAATTTGGAATGCTCATGTCCTCTGAATTGTTTACAAATGAAATTTTCTGTACTGTATTGGTTAAGTGATATTCTGCTTTTAGGTTCTTCTGTCTAGGTGGACACCACTGAACGGCTTTCAGGTGGCCCAGTGCTTTCCAACCATTTACATAAAATGTGTGTGCTGTCCTGCCTATAAGAAATGTATACAAGACTCATTGATAAAGAGTTATCCATTGTCTAGTACATTATGGTCATACAGAGCGGGATGTAGCTCAGTTGGTAGCATGCCTGCCTTTGAAGTGCTTGGTCGTTGATCAGTCCTTCTCTGTGGACCCATCTGCAGTTTGGGCTATTTACCATTCCAATCAGTGCTCCACAACTGGTTCATCAAAGGCCTTGGTATGTGCTCTCCTGTATGTGGGAATGTGCATATAAAAGATCCATTGCTGCTTATCGAAAAGAGTAGCTTATGTGGCAAAAGCGGGTTTCCTCTTAAAGAAATGTGTCAAAATTACCATATGAATGACAACTTAATGGCCGATAAGATAAAAAAAAAATCAATTGTGCTCCAGTGGTGTCGTTACACAAAACAAGATTTACTTTTTATCGTCATACAATGAAAAAAATATTGCTGAGGAATTTTGAATGTTATTTTCCTAGTAAAAAATGTTTGCACAAGCTTTGTTGGTAAAGATAATTTAAGAATTTAAAACAAATTTTTTCTTCTATTTTTCTTCTGATAGGCCATTCACCTCTAGTCTTTTATTTGGTTCACACACAGATGTACCTTTTTTATTCTAGCAAGATTTATTTTTCATGAAATGTTTTGTTGAAATGTTTTGAGAATGCTTATCAGTGTTAAGTTTATTAATACATAGATTTTTGCATTAGTAATCATGTAAAAGTCATAATGACCACATGTTTGGTTTCAAATAGATAAAGATAGGCTTTAATGGAGTAGTAAAATAAAACATTGTATAAAAATATGGTTTTAGATGACAGATTGTAACTTAACTCAATCTTTGTAGTATATTTGTACAGACAGCAATTAAAATTGTTCAGTTTTATGGTATATTAACAGCATATTGAAATCTGCATAATGCAGTTTGCTATTAAATATTCTCTATAAATCTAAACATTTACGTAACCAATTTTTCTCAATTACATAATTATATATAATGGGTTGCTTTCATCAGGACGGTTTCAAATTGAAAAACTAATTTATACATAATTTACTATACTATAATTGGTTTATGTGTACATAAAATTATAGACCCTGTAACATTTTGTAAATTTGTTTTTTAATTGAATGACTTCTATTGAGTCATTTGTAAATAACAATTTACACCAATGTTTCAGTCATTTTACTGCTAATGACAATTCCATATTCTATTAAAGTTGTGCACATGCAAAGGTCAAAAAGTACTAAATGGATCATATAGAAATGTGTCGCCTTTAAACTACGATTTTGTGTTAGCAGGTGCTGAATATTGGTCCATATTCTTGGAAAGTTTTATCAAATCTTTTCCTTAGATCTATTCATTTTGAAAACATTTAATTTGATATTTAGCAGCACCCATTTACCCCTTTGTGAATGGAGGTCGCTTCTTCTCAATAGCTTTATACAGCAAATGTGTATCTCCATTATTATAATTTTCTCTTCAACATGGCTTCAATGTCCAGGTGCCTTATCTGTTTTTAGCTAGCCTTTTCCTGGCACAAATTTTTTGGTGTAGTCATGTTTATGAATTATAATTTTGGATCAGATATTGAGTTACTTCCATTGACGTTCATCTTAACCAGTCATTGTAGGTTCATGCTATTGTAGATTTAAAAAAAAAAAAAAGACTTATTTTGTACCACACACACTGTCATTATGTTGTGAAAAATCTTTGAAAATAGTTAATAGGTTGTCCATTCTACATACAGTTCATTTAGCTGGTATGATTGAATGTTGAATTGTGTATGTAAATACTGAACTCTTTGTGTGTATTGTAAATGTCACAATTTGTTCTTTGCATTGTGCCACATTGCCGGTGTCCATATGCAAATAAGTGTGCATGGATGTACTAAAAAGAACTTGGACTATTCAGAGGGTGATGATAGTTTGTGAGTGGCAGTGTATAGGAGCATTATAAATTGATATAATGTTAATGAAATGATCTTATCTTAGGACTGGTGTACCGGATGACCCCATGCAGAGAGGTAATTAATAGCCAGCAGGTGGTAAAAATCATAGCTTATTTACATAAATCAATAATGGTTTGAAATATTTTTTTAACAGAAAAATGTGAACTTTGTAGAGTTCATAACATTAGAAATCATTAAATATTCAAGACATTAATAAAAATATTGATATTAAATATTTTGTATATTAATGAATGGTTACTATGCAATAGTAAGTGATGTCTTGTATGTGGAAAAGTGCTTATTTAAAATGCATTTCTTGTAACTAAAGAAAAAGTAAGTCCTATTTGGGTGGTACATTTGTTTTTACTTTAAAGCTTTTCAAATTACCATATGTGACACCATGACATTTTCATCCCAATGTAATATTACGTAATGGTGAGAACTGCATAAACATGTCTGCACCTGCTCTTCATCAGTTAAATCAGTCTAGTACACATTCCACCAAGTCAGCAGGGCTGGAAAAAGGCATAAATGATCAGGCAAATGGAATAAGCAGTAGTTTTGCAATTTAAAATGGTTAACAATTTTTCATAAAGATTTGTCTAGCCAAATGTCAAACTATTTTTGTAGTCTTGTTGCAGCAGGTTTGCTAGTGTTTGTAATTAAATGTTATCGAGACATGTTTTTCTGATACTGCTAATAAACATATTCTTGCATGTATTTGTGTAATTTCCCTTTTAGTGTATGAAATATTAAAATAATTGTGCCATATTCATGTTAATCTTATTGAACTTGCAGGCAAAGAAAGAGGTTGTAAAGAAAGGAGTTAAGAAGGGTGATAAGGTTGCATCAAAGGTAAAATATCTAATTTAATTTTAAATTTGCTAAAATGGTCACTTGAATATCATATTTGAAACTGTGCAGATAAGGGGGGGTAGGCTGACATTTTTCCCCCAGTTATGGGATTAATTTTATCATAAAGAAAGATTTAGCCCCCTCCCTACAATTGATATAAAACATGATAAAATTGGGTAGTCCAACAAATTGAACTATTTTTCCCATTGCTAATTGTGTATTTTTTTTTATTTGAATGACTTGTCATTACCCATATGATAAAATATAATGTACTAAGTGTTGCAATATTACCAAGGTATTGAACCACACATCCAACTAGTTTTGACAATCAACAAATGGCTACCACCTTCATCTGATAGAAAATTATGAGTTTTAACAAGGATGTCTGTACAACATGGCTCAGATTGCTATTTTTCAGTCATGTTTTCAGGCGAGTTACAGATTTCAAATTACAATGGTAAGAACGACATAACAATGCTTGTCCTCAAAGAATGGGCACATAACATTTGTTTAACTTGATACCCAGCTCGTAAGACATGACCATGAATGAATATTATTACAAAGAATACACCTGAAGTCCTAGTTAACAACAGTACAGAGTTTTAATTGGGCAGATCCAACACAGAACCTACAGAAAGTTCTTTACTGTAAAGAAAACAGTTCATGTGACATTATTTGTCCAGAGCACAGACATGAATGGGGGAGATGTTTTGGTGGGACAGACTTCTCATTATGCTATGAATGATTTCCTTGAAGCAGCCATTGTGGCAATATACAGGCCAATAGACAACTGCACACAGGATGTTGGAGTTCGAGATTTGTAGTCTCAAGAGAACCTCTTGACCAGAGCACATTTTATGTCTTGCACCTCATTCAGAAGAAAAAAAGTAACAAGCAGGTTTTGTAATTCACTTTAACCCTTTCAGTGCTGAATTACCCGCAACCGGTCATTCTTCAGTGAAATTCACAGCTTTTCCTAAATGAATTGTTTCAGTTATAACACTGTTCAACACTTACAAGTGACATTGCACTTTAAATGAAAAACTAAAAATATGATTAATACACTTTATTTAATAAATTGTTGCAAATTGTAACAGTGGCCTGGAGAGGGTTAACAGAAATGGAAAATGATTAAAATGAATTGTATTGCACTGGGTTTTATAGATTAACCTAACCTGACCCCTAGTAGGATGGAGTGTACATGTCCTTGAGATTTGTTTTTTGTAGTGCTAAGGACATGACCTTACCTCACATTGATAAGTAAATGTAGAAGTTTGAATGTTTTCACTTGATGATTGGTTATCACAGAACATTCAGTTACAATGCATCCTTACTATGCAGCTCAAAGGTAGTCTGGATTTAGCTACAATTGGTAATTAGATTCATTGGGATATTGTCTGTTCTAGTAAATGGTACATGACTTTTATAACAAGGCTACAAAAAATTGCATAATGTTTTTAAGCACTTTCTCTATTGACAGAAAATATACGACAAATCAGGCAGTCTCTTAATATTTTCTTGTGAGCTTAAATGTTTTTGTGGGATAAGTTCCATTAACATTCTGGTTGGAGTGGTCCTTCTGTTAGGCTATTTCTTTTAAACCACTGGTGTGTTCATAACTGGTGTATGCTATTTGTTGAAAAATTATAAAAGTTGCATGACTGTTATGTTCAAAATGATCACTGAACAAAGTAGTGCAATGGATGTTCAGAGCATGGAATGCACGTTCAAGCATATTGTGCCTCACAAACTGGTGTACATCATACCTACAGTCAGGACTGTATATACCATGACCTTTGCTAAACCATCTAGAGCACCCATACAATGTTGCATACATTTTGTATGTATTTATCTAAATTTCTTGGTTGCTTAATGTATGAACCTTTACCCATTTACCCTATTGGCAGAAACCCTGACCTACAAGTATGCACTTGGCCTTTACAATCTTATTCAACCATCCTTTATCCTATTTATCCATTTCTGCTATGTAGTAGCACATCAAACACGTTATTTTTAAGGGTGCCCTTAGGGCTTTGCTCCAAATGATTAGCAGTGTTCATTTTGTCATAATGGGAAACACTTTTTCTGTTTCTTCAGTAACCAATCTCAAACCTCTTGATGGCTACTTGACTAAAATTAATCATTTTACTATTTGTGTAGCAGACTACAATCAGGTCCTTTAAGAATGTGTATTATTATAGCCAGGTAATTGCTGCAAATAGACCTGTAATTTTCAGTTATGATGCATTTCCTTTGTGTGTAATAAACGGGTCTAGTTATTGTGACCAATTTGAAACCAATCATTATATAGACGTGTATTCTGAAAAAAAACTAACAACTAAGCTGTTAAGATGACCATACAAATTAGTTGCTTGATCGGACCTTCTTGACTCAGTTTGCTGGCCCATAGTGTGTGATTATTGCCAGAGTGTTGTATCTCTATGCGTACTGAAAGCCGAACTTACATTTGTGTGTAGAGCTAATATTTGTCCTTCTCTTGACACTTAAAGAAGAGTTTGTTTGTGCCCTGTGAGGTCTATAGTACATATCAAAGGATCACCGGAACAATGCCAGACTTTTACAAGCCTCTCGTGGGAACAACAGTGGTGGGTCTGATTGGTTATTACTGCAGATTTGGGCTGCCTATTGCAACCACTCCAACTGTGAATGGTGTGGATTTAAGTTGTAATCAGTCTAATCTAAACACATGATTCTGCACTGGCTGGATTTAATGTACATACAATGATGAAAGTGCAGGGGATAGAATTCCAGATGGATTGGTTTTTAGGGGTTGCACAAGTGTAGCTGTTAAGATTAATTTCTGTGATGGATATCTTTTCGTAATAAGATAAAGGTTTTTATGATTTCACACATGCATGAGTCTAGATATTTGTATTTCATGGTTTTGTCCTATTTAATACATTCTGAAATGCTCTTATTCAACATAAACTTGTCTTGTAAATCTTAAATTTGTATAACATTTATGTTCTTACCTTCAACCTCCAATGATTAAAACTTTGTCTGGACTTTTAGTGCAATATTTTGTTACAGAAAGTATGTAAGAAACATTTTTCTTACAATAGAAATGCCCAATAGACTATCTTAATTTTTTGGCTGCAGTGCATCATTAAACAAATAATATAGAAGTGTGGAAAAATGTTTTTTTATATGATGGTAGTGGGTTTCTTCGGTAAAGTTAAAAATAGCATTACTTAAAAAACATAAATTAACCAATGTCTAGAATATCTTTTAAATGTCTTTATGTAAAGTTTTGATTACATGCAGATAACTTTGATAAATTGCTACATCTTTTTCAATTGTTAAAATTTAATTTAAGTAGATCTGACATTTTGGAACTGCAATGTCTACACTATTTATATTTAACCATTAGAAAGTAACATTTAGATGGATGTCTGTATGAACTGTATTGAAAAATGATGGCTTGATTTTGAGTTTTCTTTAAGCTGTTAATGAGTTTGCGTGAGGTCAGTGTGTCAATTGATTGAACATACTTTGTTGAATCATTAATGGTTTTATCCCAACCCATATTGGTGCTCTACAACTGAAGAAAGGCTGTCATGTGCTATTATGTATCATGACTGTATGATGATGCACAATTATAAAAGATTCCTTTCCTTTCTGTTAATGGAAAAAATGTAGTGGTTTTACATTGAAAGACCATGTTTGATTTTTATTTTTAACAATTTCTTCTGATGACAAATTTTTAATTAAATAGGAACTGATTAAACGTTCTGGGATGTATTTACGTTACTTTCCTTGTGAAAGTGTTAAAGACATTAATTCATTATCAGGTTACCATTCATTAACTGTACATGGAAGTGCACTTCATTACACTATACTTTTTGTGGTCTGCAATTATCAGACATGTTTGTCCTTTGACCCAGGTCACAATAATGTTATCTGAAATTAGCAACACAAGACATTTGCACAGATGTTAGAAACTGCAATGACTGACCATCTTAATTGGTAGACCAGATCTAATACATGTTGGGACAACACTGTTACAAGTTAGCTCTTTGTCGACTTGGCTTGCCAATCCCCAATTACACTATATACATTTGACAAGTGAAAATAGATCCTTCAGGACCAAGGCCTATTAGCCATGTTACATTCTTGACCTTTTTGTGACATGAGCCACACCTAGTTTTGAATGACCCACATGCAATTAAGTGAAAACCGAATTCTCGGCTAATTGGTGTAAGTATCTAAGTGATAAGTTGGTCATTTAGAGGGTTAGTGTTGTGAAGAGTTTGTGACCAGTTTACTAGTGTGTATAGTAATGTGGCAGCTTACCAGTTTTATTATAAAATGATTTATATTAGTTATTATAGAAGCAGGGGACAAAATGTACACTATTCTGCGATTCCAAAATTAGTAATTTCTGAAACGGAATAGTAAAAAATATTTCTGTATTCCATCATTAGCAATAGCAATATAAAATGGAAAAGTAAAATTCACATGTGAAAATTAATCTTCAAATCTCCATTCACAACCATATTCATGCTAACAACATTGAACATTTGGTATGCACATGTACACAATTTGTTCACAAGTATTGATAATGTTAATGGGATAGTACATTCTCAGACAGAAGCGTTTTCTGAAATGTACTATTTGGGATAGAGTTAGAACAATTAAACTTTGAACTCTTGAAGT
The DNA here is from genome assembly GCA_033042655.1 of Cyathermia naticoides. Taxonomy (NCBI): domain Eukaryota; kingdom Metazoa; phylum Mollusca; class Gastropoda; order Neomphalida; family Neomphalidae; genus Cyathermia; species Cyathermia naticoides. The sequence continues at coordinate 13,425 of JAUTWP010164829.1, forward strand.
AATTCATTAATTTAACTTAAAACGAAAACCTTATTGAATTGTACATATTTGTTTCTAATTTTCTTTTGGTATTTTTCAGGTAGTTAAAAAGCAGGTTGTGAAGAAGACCAAGAAATAAATTTACATATTTTATAAAATCTACAAGAACATTCTATTTGCTTTCATGGATATCTACAGTGTACATAGAGACAGTGCTTCATAAAATGCCATGGAATTATAATATTACACGTGTCTGAAATTACCATCAAATGTGAATAAAGAATGGCATTTAATTTTGTTTTCTTTTAATTATTATAATATACTGGCGGCCATAGAAAGTGGAGCATAGACTCTTGATGTCATTAAATGAATTTTGGAAACTTTTAAGAATTCTGCTCCCAAACAATAACATGTTTCAGCACAAGAACAAAGTACTGTTTAATGTGACCTGCCATCAATTTGTATTCATTCTACCAGTTTGGCTTTTTTGTTTCCCAACCTGTGGTCCACAACTGGTTTCATCAAATAATTGTATGTGCTAACCTGTGGTCAAATGCATATAAGACTCCTTGATGGTTATCAAAAAGAGTAGCCTATGTGGCAGAACATGTTTCCTCTAAACGAAATGACAAAACTAACACTTTGATGTCCTATAGCTGATAAGATGCAAATCAATGTGCTCTAATGGTATAGTTAAAACAAACTACTTTAATTCAACCACATATTTCACACCAAATGGCAAAACTATGAGCCATATAAACTAGTGCTGCATGTTTTACATGACCATCAGTATACTTTAGCAAATTACTATAATTTTGAGGTAAAACCTCCACCATGCTAGACTAGCAAACTATCCAGTGTTTCACAACTTGTCAATCAAGTGTTTTGGTATGTGCTGTCCTGCCTGTTGGAAAGTTAATACAAAACACCATTGCTTCTTTAAACTGGGATAAAACCATTTTGTTGTATGAAAAATATGCAGCATATACATGTATGTATGTATGTATGTATGTATGCACGCTGGCTTTAGAAATTGGTCTAGTCCACAACTGGTTCATCAAAGGCCGTGGTATGTGCTGACCTGTCTGGGAAAGTGCATATAAAAGATCTCTTGGTACTTATCGAAAAGAGTAGCCTATGTTGCGGCAGCGGGTTTCCTCTAAAAATGTCAAAATGACCATATGAATGACGTCCAATAACCGATGAGATAAAAAATCAATGTGTTAAAGTGGCGTCGTTAAACAAAATGATACTTTAGAAATTGGTCTGGTAAATCTATTTACGTGCTTCCTATCCGATAACTGTTCAAGAACGCTGCACATAGTAAAAACAGATGCTATTTCCAATTGGTGGTTGGACATTGATTACTTGTTACAAGACCGCCACTATCTAATCTCCAAGTGCAGACAATCAATTGGAAATAATATTGTTCATAGTAATTGTTGTAGTAGTAATATTTCGTTTATTATGAATATGTGTCCAACGTTATTTCAGTGTTTAAATGACTGAAATCATCGGCAGTGTGTGGTTTGATTAGCCTTTGAACAAACCGCAATGAAATAGTGGATAATACGACGTGATTTTAGTCAAATGTTAGCAGTTACAATCGTCTTATCCGCTATTTACAATTCGACCTAAAGTTCTAATTTGCCAATTCCACGCACGATTTAGATTGTCACTTTTCATTTTTGTTTGATTCTGTATTTGCCGAAGCAATCCCAATCTACAGCCATAATCCCCATCCACAATCCGTCTCATTCCGCCCAATTGAAGCACAAAAGTACCACACACACACGCCATTAACAAAGGTGAAAGAGGAATTGCCCAAACCGCGGCCTTGAGGGAATGTCCTAACAACTTGTTAAAGCCAGTGTTCTCGGCTTGTCGTGTTTAGTTTCTTGTAATTAAAAGTACACTTAGAGGCGTGAATGGGATGAGGGGCTGTTAGCACGAGTATACGAGCAAGCCGACATTCAATCAGGATATGATGGGGGCAACGCCAAAACGGCCTTGTTTACTGATTGATTGCGAGGATTCAAAAGTTTTGTTCGCAATTCTATAGAGATGTTTGAAATGTTTGAAGGTCCCCGCTTCACGAAGGGGCTAGTGTTTAATTATGTAAACTGATCGCAGAAAGAAATAAAGGGGAGTGTAGCTGGAGACGAACGCGGGATTATGGTCTTGTGTTAGTCAGTGCTGCAAGACCTTTGAACTTGTAGCGGATTTGTAGCTCTGGTTCGAGAAGCATTCCTTCATTTCAGAAGCTTATACCGCCTGGGAAAGTCTGACCAACATTGCTTTGAGTAACAGTAGGCCGATAATTTATTGATAAAAAATCACCGTAACAATTATAGGTTTTTACTTACACAGGTGAACACGGTTTTTTTAAATTACGAAACTTATTTTGTGCTGAAAGCTCGCAGACTGAAGACGGGTTTGAAACCAATCTAATCATGTTCAAGCTCATTTCTATTCGTAGGCTTTTAGTCGGACACGTGAAAGTTTTAAAAAGTATCACATTACCTCAAGATTACCAAGAGGTAGTATGATCTTAATACTAGTAACTTTCAATCCTCAGCTCATTCATGGCACACTCCCTCTTACTCCGTCAACTCAACCTCAATGCAGCTTACATGGGCATGTTTCTGAAAACAAACGATACGATAAATTAACCAAGGAACAGAAAAGGTCGGATGGAAGGGAATGAAAACTTCAGATATTTTATGTTCAGAAATATTGGTATAAGCAATATTACACGTTACTGGACGTAGTGACCCCCGATTTTCTCTGTGTCACAATTACAGGAATTGGTTTGATAATGTCACGACTGATATGGCCGTCAATTCACGGTATTCTAACATGTTCGCATCTCAAGGCATGGATGAACTCTAATGCAAGTGACGTTTAACAGAACATTAAACTGTTTTGTCTGGCGTGCCTTGGGGAAAACATTATAATGTGGCATGCTTGAGTCTAGCATGACATTTCACAGCAGATGCTCTTTAAAATCCCCTCAACCGGACTGGACTGGGTCGTTTTCCGTTCTCATTTGCAACGAACTAGGCGTGTCTGGTGAAGCTGCCACCTTTTGTCGTATCTATCCTGGATCAAACAGTTGTTTTGTTAAACAAGAAATATATCCAATTTCAGTGTTACCTTTCACTAACAGAAACTAAAACGTTTCCTAGCTGCTGGCTAAATCTCCAAGAGAAAGCTACTTAAGTGTCTATCAAGAGATAGCAGCATTGTTTACTTAATGCATTTGCCAGTACACACGCTGTTTACAACCTATAATGCATTGGTAGATGGACCCCAAAGCTGTTAGTGTAAAGCAGCAAAGGGTGCACCACCCATCCAGGAACATATTGTATTGTCACCATGTAGTAGTAGAATATCTGATTACTGATGTGAAAACCATTGCACTTCAGGCCATTTTGATACGTCAGCTTAATTCTAACGTAGCCTTTGAGGTATATTGGTGCCCACCGAGGGCCAGGCGACGTATTTAGGTTTATAGTGTTGGCACTACATGAACCAATTACCTGTTTTATAGAAAATCGTATTGTATTGTTGTCAGTACTACAAGCTGGTCTATTATTTGATTGAAAAACATAAACCTTTTATTTATGTGGGCTACACACTGTCACGGGAATCACCGTTTCCTGTCAGACTCCAGACATAGGATGACGAGAAGCTGTTACTAGAATAGTGATTTAATACTTTAACGTTATTCAAATATATTAGTCAACTAACAAACGGGATAATATTTACATGGAATGATTAGTAAAAGTAAAGTTTGTTTTATTTAACGACGCCACTACACATTGATTGTATCTTATCATGGGTATTGGACGTAATGCATATCGAGGGTATTCTGTCAAAACCTCAATTTCTTATCTGTGCAACATACGAGTTTTATGAAAAGTAAGAATGTTAGTCCTTTCTGATTGGCTGGGACAAATGTAAACAATAACATCATCTGCTTAATAGCCATGCGGTACTAATGGATGTAAGACCTCAATTTTGCTAAAATGATCACATAAGAGATTTTTACAGAACATCCTCGATATGGTAATTTTGAGATTTTTTTTAGAGGAAAACCGCTTCAGCTACTTAGACTATTGTTTCCGATAAGGAACAAGGGGTCTTTTATAATATATATATATATGCACTTTCTCACATACTGGACATCACCAACCACGGCCTTTGATGAACCAGTTGTGGAGGATTGGTTGGAACGGAAAATAACCCAAACTGGAATAAACAGTTAGCCAACACATATCACTTGTATTACTTATGTTACAGGGAGCGGGACGTAGCTCAGTCGATAGCGTGTCTGCCTGTGAAGCAGTTGGTAATCGGACCGATCCTTCTCAGTGGATCCATCTGCAGTTTGGGCTATTTTCCGTTCCAACCGGTGGTACGCAACTAGTTCAACTGTTGTCCTCTCTGAGGGAAAGTGCATATAAAAGACCCATTGCTGCTTATCGAAAAGAGTAGTCTATGTGGCGGTAGCAGGTTTCCTCTAAAGAAATGTGTCAACATGATATGTTTGACGTCCAATGGCTGATAAGATAAAAATCAATGTGCTCTAATTGCGTCGTTAAATAAAACAAACTTTACTTTTATTGTATATGCACACGAATCGTGGCTAGCAGTCTGGTACTATCACGATCGAGTTAGTAATATATTATAAACTGGTGCAAACAAATAAGAACATTCCCATATTTTCATCATGTCATTTAGACAACCCTTTGTTATTCATGGAATCTTCTGCCCTACTGAATTATAGGTTATGTAGTAACACTGACAATACCAGTCACCAATTCACTCCGTTCAATAAGATAATTGACCAAATGATTACAAATGATAAACTGTATATTCTTTGTTCATTATTAACATATGTACCAAGTTTGACCTCGCGTGTATCTCAGTTATTCACAAATCCTTTTGTAGGGAGATGTCTTGTGAACCCAATGTTGAAAATAAAGCAGGGCTTGACTGCAGTTGGTTGTGACATGGACTGAGGGAAACTGACACTAATTAATTACTGACGTACATGTGGTAACCATGTAACGGCAAGATAACAAAAACGAAACTGGTTTTAATGTCGGTATTAGAAATAAACATGCGGTAGACTCTTATGTTTTTTAAATACCAAACGCCTCCAACTGATTATCTTCAGACAAAAACGGCTGCCTCCACATATGGTACTCTTTCCCATAAACAACAAGTGGTCTTTTATATGGACTTTCCCATAGAAAGAATATGCCATGCACTGTACTTTGATGTGCAACGAAAAACACCGTAAATTCAAATGAATCCACTAATAAGGGTCGATCCGACGACCAACCGCTTACGAGGCTGACGATTTACCTCTGAGCTATGCCCCGCTATGATCTGAAAGAACTGAATTATCCTCGTCTTCATCTGTCTGGTAATCCCAGGAATTGAGATCATTCGAGGGCTCGACCAAAGTGTTGGTGGTCGTCTTTGTGGCAACGCCGCCAGGTACTTTGCTGCTTTCTGCACACTATGCGCTGAGAATGTTGGCATTTCTGACTTTGTTTGCCTCTGTAGAGATTACCAACAGAATCGGAAGTCTCGGGATGACTTCTGAAGGCTCCTGGCACGGCTGCATCGAGTTATCACACACCCAGGACAGGATGATGCAACAATGCAAAGACGGAGATGAACGCACGGCATTCCAAGGGTATTTGTCTTACAACCAATCCGGGAAGCAATCTTAACCTGGGTCGGATGCAAAACTTCCTCTCTCTGATCGGGCATATCTGATAAGATTATCTTATATGTTGCAACTGGTTTTTACACCGATATGTAGACTGATTGTATGAAAGGTGCGGGTAATTTGGGATTGACGGTGTAGTTGTAGGGAAGTCGCAAAAGTTATTCTCGCTGGTGTGTGTGAGAGGGTATTATAGGGAAGAAAACGGTAGCAGGTAATGCACAACAGTCTATGCTTTAAGGTTTAGGGGGAAATGAGGATTGGATACTATGCAACACAATTTCACGGTCTAAATCGAAACCCGCTCCCAACACGTAGGCTATATTAAAACAAATAAAAGCAAGGAGCCTATGGCGTATGCTATAACAGCATGGCTCTGAATGTAGACGTTAAACAACTTGATCTGACCTGAAGGAGCTTATTATACATGTATTTTTTCAAGCAGGATATCACATACCACAATAGTACATTATGACTGTGCATACATATATCAGTTGTGGATCACTGAATGCTACAGGAAAGGTCTTAATGTTTTTAAAAAATACACCATACAGCCAGTGGCGTAGCTTCCATTGAGGCAATGAGGCAACTGCCTCACTAGATTTTTTGACAGATTTTTTTTTAATGTGATTAATATTATAAAAGTTGATTAAAATACGAGAAATAAAAGCCTTTGTCAAGTTGCCTCATTAGAAAAAAGACCCAAGCTACGCCACTGTCAGCTATCCGCATCTCCGTGGATGGTATTGTCCTGTGATGATATATACTTGTTGACGTTATACTGATATTTATAGCTCCTAAGCTCATTACCTACATGATAATACCTCCCTTCAAAGGACCATTACACACGTAACCGCACATTATTAAAATGCTATATACCCTCTGTCTTTTATTTTAACAATACTAATCCAGCCCACGATCATTTGCCCAACAATCTTGACAGTTATAGGTATATCAAACTGGGACACGGTTGTCATTTATTTGTTAAGCTACCCTAAATCTGACACAACCGTTCTCCCTGGGTACATTATGACACATCATTCTCCCTGGATAGATTATTTGCCTTGTCACCTCGTTTAAGACCAGTTTAAGACCTTTATTTCAGCCACGTCGTTCGTGTGAAGCAGGACAAGAAACTAGTTCTGAAAAGTCACCAGGCAAAAGCCGAAGGACAATAAAATGCTTTGAGAATATTGTAACACTATTGGTAGGATCATAGGATTAGTGCAGAGATATCCTCGTTGCAGGTGGCGTACGCGTTTCCAAGTCTGTGGCGTAATATTGGATTTTAATGAGGATAGCTGGCAAGAGGTTCCCCACTGGGGTTAACCTTATAACTGGGTTATACGATAGCTATATATCACAAATGAGAGTTCTTCCTTACCAGCGGTGGTATTTTCAAACTGTGCCGTATTGTCTGATTTTTATTATCCATTTTTATGTCAAATATTGCCCGTTCAAGGATTTAGTATTGCGTGGATGACGTACAGTTTTATGAAGTCATGTTTATACGGTTAAACTATATATCGACTATTAAAGGTACTCACTCTAATCCAGAGACACAAAGTCATGTCTATGCGATTCAATATAAACACTCCAATTACTGCTGCCATCAACCAGGACAACGTGAGTAAAGTTTGTTTTAGAAGAATTCAATGTGCATCTTTAGTCTGGGAGCCCAGTGAGTTTTAATTAGCAATTTGCGCCCGAAAGGTTTGAGGTATGCACTGTATAGGGTGTGGCCTAGGGTCTTAGGAATGGGGATTCTTAAGTGCCGCAAATGTGGGATAAGCCAGGGGGCGCCACTGAAAGTACCCC
>JAUTWP010164830.1:0-10836 GCA_033042655.1 Cyathermia naticoides
CCACCGCGTCCAGGACAGTAGAAGAGAGGAAACCCGCTACCGCTACACTAGTGCGGGTAATCCTTTTCGATAAGCAGCAAGGGATCTTTTATGTGCACTTTCCCATAGACATGATAGCACAAACCATGGCCTTTGTCAGACCAGTTATGGAACCACTGGTCGGTGTAAGTGGAAACAAATTCCCATTGAGCCTTGCGGAACACTCACTCTAGGTTGGAGTCAATACAGAGTTTAAAAATGCCAACATATTTCACATAATTATTGTAATCCAGTTGCCTTGTCATTTCACAAAACCCCAGCTTTACAGTTATAAAAGAATACTGCATTAGATCTACAATCTGACCACAATCAAATTCACCCATTTGAAGGAATGAACCAGTGACAAGCCGTCTATATAGGTTAGAAGGAATTACTTCTTCGAAAATAAGAATGGGCGGAGCGAAGCGTAGAAATGTTCTCATTTTCACATTTTCATGTATTTTTAATATCAATAAAGTAATTTTAATGTGTAGCAGAAGAAAATGGAAATACAAATTTATAGATAAAATAATGGTGATCTGCACGCATAAATAACTGGGTAAAATGGATGAGTGCATCCCACCCCAACAGTAGCACCCGTTATATATTCTTATTCCTGGCATGTGCAGAATGTGCCAAACACATTCCGTCCTCGTGTCCACAGAAAATCATTCCCTGCAGCCAAATTGGGCACCATGGCAAAACTTTTTAGAATTATTCAATTAAATTTATATACACAAATTAAATTACATATATTATAATATAACAAGATCAGTTTCAATTTTTTCAAGATTTCATATTTGGAAATACATTTAAACTAATATCCCTACTATTAATTAATTTATTTACTAGTATCTTCTTTCTGTGCTCCTTCCTAAACAATTTTTTTCTTCTGTTTTTCTTTTTTTTCTTCTCTTTTTTTTCTAATTCTAAGTCCTCGACCATTTATGTTATTTAATTAAAATTTTAACTATGTTTAATTTCTGTAAGGTGATGATTCAACCCCAACCATAACATCGTCAAATGGTCTGGGGAAAATAAATATTGTTTCAAAGATTAATAATTTTATAGGAACTACAAGCTAAGATTTTTTATTTCTTAATATTGCCCATAAAACGTCAAATTTAAGGCGGGCTGGGTTTTTTTAAAGATTTTCACGCGGTTTTGTCATTGTACCATTGTTTTGTGCAACCATGTTCTTCTTACTAACTTCATTACTGTCATTTATGTTTCATATTCGATATCCATCTCGTGAATAATTAACTTGCTAATATCATCTCAAGAAACATTTATTATAACTATTTCTTTGTCATTTCTATTTCAATCTCTGATGTCTTTCCAATTTCTTTCTTTTCATTGTCTGCCTACTGCCTGTCTACAAAACCATCACAATAACTAATTCTTGAAGTGCTTGAACACTTATTTAGTGATGTAGGCCTAAGGACGTTAAAAAGATTCCAGTCATTCTTGAAAATCTTTCATCCTCCAAAAACCTTTCTTCTGTTTGAATCATTCTGATTTCACTTCCTTGTTTGAACATCTTTCTTCTAGATCCATCCTTAGTAGAAATGTCAAACAATGTAACTTTTAATTGTTTATTCTTTTCTTTTTCATTTTGTCCTTCCAATTGTTATTACGACGCACACATTTCTCGAGGTTAGGCATTTTTATACATTATTTATAGTCTGTTAATATTTTGATTATAAACATGTCAAAACGATCTAGCTATATTTCTCCTGTTTTGGACAATGGAGAAGAGTAACGTTCCCATCCTTCGGACTCCATGTACGGGTGGTGGGGGGGTGTATTGGGAGGGGTAGACTGAAAATGTGTAATCATTCTACAACCAGGAAATGTAACCCCATATTTCAAGATAGTACATGGTATCAAAAGTCGATTTTATAAATGTAACACATAATTTATATAATTATGATGGCAGTGTTCTAGAAATAACCAGAAGGGTTTGTTTGACGATTAACACCTAAAACAAGTTACAGCCTCTGTCGTCATGCCTAATCTTACTTTTCACCAGTTATTCCGTGGTGGTAATAATTGATATATTTTGTAAACAATTCCTTTATCGTAACTACCTTGAAATATTACAAAAATATTAGACAAATTTAAGCCGGCTATAATATTTAAAATGTCATACTTTACAAGGTTTTAGTTCACAGAGTAAACCACTCAACATTGTCATATCACATAGTGACGTTCGTTATGTAAAAAGTACGGTTTTGGTTTTTCTCAAAAATGGGTATGGGTGAATTCCATTGTGACAGAATTACAAAAGATACCGAATTGGTATTTTCAAGCGCTAATTAAAATTTCAGTTTACTTATAAAGCCATAAAGAAAACTGTTCCATACTTCTTCAAATTTTGACAGCTAAAGGTTTTTAAAAAAATAACTATTATCATCTGTGTCGCTAAGAAGAGGGTTTTCATCTAGTGTGACGGAATTACAGTCGCTGACAAATGTTTTGTAGTCGGTATGTCTATCTCATATTTCTGCTCATCTACATTGTACGCAGTGTATGATTTTCAAAACTATTTTTTTTAGTAAAACAAAAGATATAACGATAATTCAAACTAACTTTAAATTTCTAGTTAGGCAATCATATTATATTCTTAGTAATTTCGTCACTAAACGAAATTTTAAGTACTTTAATTACATCACATTAATTAAATTTCAATTAAAAAGTAGTTTGTTTTATTTAACGACGTCATTGAAGCACGTTGATTTTTTTATCTTATCATCGGCTATTGGACCTCATTCATATGGTTATTTGGATACATATTAGAAGAAACCCGCTACCGCCACATAGGCGACTCCGATAATCAGCAACGGATCTTTTGTGTGCTATGAAGACCCAAACATGATCAGACCCTCAGTATCTCAGTTTTCTCATACAAACCCTTTTTATTCTATCAGTAGATTTAATTCTTCAAAGACAACAAGTTAAAATAAATAACATATTATTAAGTTATTGCCTTTGAAGAAGACTTCAATAGCCGTTTGAAAAATACATAATTACTCCATTACCTTCATCCACGCCATATCTGCAGACATTGTAATACATTTTATATTAAAATTAATAAACAATATTAAGGCAGATCTGCAACACCATAAGATCATGCTTTAAGAATGTTTGAAAGACTTCGCTTGCCTGTGCAACAATAACTGTGTATTGTCCAACCATCCGTACGTTGCGTCCAGCAGACATTGTATTATAGTGGACGTCTTGCCCAGACAGTTATCTCTTTTCTAAACACAATCAACTCAAATTCACTGTAAAATCAAATAGCGCGCTTCGGTTATTCTAGTGTAATTGATTCTCACATTTTGTAATCGTTGAATAAAAGATGAGAACAAAGTTTAAATACGTTTGCCATGAATAAACGTATCATTGTGCTGAGGTTGAGAAATTGTCCTCATCTTCCGTTTATACTGAAATTATAGCGCCGCCCATACATCTCTCCAAACTATCGATTCACCGTACGGATATCCATACGCGTCTAATGAACACACTTAATTAAACCAAACCGGAAGTAGAATGTCGCAAGGCACCACTAGAGCGCAAAGAGCCGCCAGGGGCGCTGAAGTCATTAATCTTGCGTTGTCAGCAGTTGTATACATGACTAACAATACTCGCCACGACTTTGTTAAAGGTGATTAACAATATCAAATAACCAGGCTTATTGCGGGGATAAAGATATGTTCTAATTGTTTTCGGCATGAAACTATTTCCTGAAACGCGCACCTGGTTATAGAGACCAAACAGATCGATAGTAAATAGTTTAGACAAAATGAAATCTTTTTACAGAGACAGGTACAAACTGCAATAGCTAGACGTGGATCTATGCATTGCAAGCGCACGTGTGATAGTAAATAGTTTAGACAAAATGAAATCTTTTTACAGAGACAGGTAGAAACTGCAATAGCTAGACGTGCATCTATGCATTGCAGGCGCACGTGTGCGTAGAAAATACATTTCCGTCTATGCTTGAAACAAACACAAACGAATTTGATTTGATTTCGTGGTGTGAAGATTATCTCTAGATAGTTAATAGTTGCTCAAAAATATGTTTGTCAGGTCAGGTCATGTTGTTTTAACGTCTATATTCAGAGCCAGGCTGTTATAGCAGACGCCTCTCCCGGGCACCGTTTATGGTTCAAGCCATCCACTGCGTCCTGGACAGATATTAATTTTAGTAGAAGAGAGGAAACCCGCCACATTAGTGCGTGTACTCTTTTTCAATAAGCAGCAAGGGATCTTTTATATGCACTTTCCCTTAGACAGGATAGCACAAGCTTTGTTAAACCAGTTATGGAACCACTGATCGGGGCAAGTGAAAACACTGGAGCACTGGGTTGGAGTTGGTACTGAGATTTAAAAATCCTATGCATCGACTGAGATTCGATCTCAGTACCAACCAGCCTTAAGTCCAATGACTTAACCACTCGGCTACAAATTATATTCACATAAAACCTTGTAATACTGGTGTTTTCTCATCCAATGAAATCTTATTGGTTTAATCTAATTGGAAAGCCTGCAATTCATCACACTAATTCCGTTCTGCATATTATCTTGTCTAAGTGTTTGAATGGAAACAGGCATTAATGCAACCACATGGTACAACAGAGGTAGGGGGCAATAAATAAATGTATTGTTGTTTTAAATACGGTAATAAACCTTATTACATTCAAAGAATAAAATAATGTTGTATAGTTTCAGGAGAGGTATTACAGAAACTGCGCATCAGAATCTATATAATAAATCATGACAGTGGCGGGTCCAGATTGATATCTTCTTAGTGTTATAAACTATCAAAATTACATAAAATCACATTAATGGATAATAACATAATCATGTTTAATGGATAATAGCATAATCCTGTTAAATGTATAAAATCTTTGTGCACCAAGGGTATGCAATTAAGAGGAATCGACTGTACTTACAGATTTCCAAGTGTTAATATAATTATTTAGCTTTCATTTATAAAAGTTACTGCAGCCTATGCAATGTACATTCCACAATTAGTTTCTTAAAACCTTTTTCCATTATTTGGAATAGGAAAGGTAGACATTCATCTTTAATCTTTATTCATGTCTATTCATTCATCACATGGTCTACATGGCTAGAATAGTCGCATTGTGAAAATCATCAACACATATTAAACAAGCACAGTCATGTAGTTTGGTAGAAACGGGTTTCTTCTCTTCTACTAACATCAACTTCTGTCTTATACAGATCATGCAGGAACATGAGTTGTGTGCCAGGGACAGCATGCTTGAATCTTAATTGAATATAAACATGGAAATAACTTAAACATTAAATAATGAACAAATATTTAATGATGCCATTAGAACACATTGTTTGATCATAAGCTACTGTACATGAAATATATGCATTGACGAATCCAGAAATTCCATTTGACAAGCCTAAGTGCCACAAATGTTCCCGAAAATATTTCCAATGTAAAAAAAATTAAAGATATTTTAATAGCTAAATATAGGGGGGGGCGCATCACTGGGACCCCCACTAGATCTGCCACTGATGTGTTTATTCTGAATGTTTTCAATTATATTATAATTACCAATATGTTGTGTATAATTTATATATCTTTTTATACTCTGTGTAGTTCACTAATAGATTTTTTAAATTAAAGTTTCGAGCCTTTTTATCTTTGTTATTCTCCTATGCTATTTTCTAAAAATATAATTACATCATATTCAATCAGTAATTGAGTATTTTTGATAATATAATTTTAATGGTCATGCTCAAAAAACTTGACTCAATAACTTTGGCCAGTATTTTTTTATTATTCGGTTTACAAACCCGCCAAATTAAATTTTGCTCACTTTTATTATTATTATTTTTACCGCCGACTTCTACAAATGGCTCTAAAGTAAAAAGAAGTTACTGTTCTATTTTCCTGCAACTGTCCTCTCGGTTATTGTGGCTCATTTCGTCAGATAAAAGTAAGAAATAATGCTTATTTCGTCAATAAACCTTTGTAGATTTGAATTGTTAATATGTCTTCGGTCTGATTCGGTCTGATTCAGACTTCCGGAATAGCAGAGTGACAAAATGGAAGCGACGCTAATTTATTTATTTTAAATTTGTTTCCGTCCGTCTACCTTTGTTCGCAAAGGTTCTTGTTCATAAACCTAATATTTAAAAAACTCTGGCCTTAGTTTTATCAAAGATTTGTGTGAAATATTTATAATTCTGATCACAGGTTTTCCCTAATTAAATTTGTATAATTAGTAGCTAAATTTAGAACTTTTTCTTTGACTGTAGTTGAAAGGGACCATTTGTAATTTTCAGTTTTATTTATAAACCAGTCTCTTCTCACCCTTCCCCTAATCCTATAATTAAATATTATTTACCGTATACGCAAATATGTTTCTGGTTTCCATGTGAATAATGTCCATAGTTGCAAAACACTGCATGTACGGTACTTTGATATAAATAGAACACTGGTGTGCTAAAACAAAGCCACCTAGAAAGCAAGTCTTGCTCAACAATAGGCCACTACTAGAGTTGTAAGAGTTTGGTAAATATTTAATTAAAAATGATTTTTATTTTATTACGAAAATGTAAAATGAAAGCTCAATCGCAAAGTATTTTAGACGCCGAAAAAATTGCGTATATAGTTCCAAATCCTTATGTTATTGCCTGGAAAATAATGGCACTTTAAGAAACAAGGATATAAACTTGATGTTCGTGGTATTTTCTTAACAACAGATTTTGAATGTTTCACACCTAAACCAGAATACTAGTACATTTGTATCTTGTTGGTCCCAAGTGAATCTCGTTTAGACAGTCCACTATATACTGCTTTCCTGTTTTGTGTTCAACGTCGTTTTGTTAATTTTCACATTTTATACACAATTTATGCATTTTTTAATATATATTGTTGTCTTAGAAGAATTGAATTTTATAAATATCTTGTTTATTTAGTTTTGTAGTTTGTTTTAAAGTACATTTTTTCTTTTCTGAAAAATCCTGATTTATTCAGAATATATTTTAAGCCCTTTTTAATATTGTTGTAAATTTTTAAAACTTACATTTGATGTAAATATATTTATATATAATTCCTAAATGTTTCATTTTGCATACATGGTTGATATGGTAAACAAAAAAGATAAATAAGAATGAAAATAAAACCCACCAAAGTGACCATACTTTAAAATGTGTATTACCGTATGTTAAGGTTTTCCTAAATTTGTAATAAGACCACACTAAATAAATTGCTTGATTTTAATTGGGAATGGTTGACAGATAATTACTTGAAGGATACATTTTGGAAAAAATATTTAATTTTAAAACATATTTTTGTTATAGTTCAATACACTAATAAATAGCTATGGAATTAGATAACGGTGTAAACAAATGTTACTGTTGTATAAATAACGATTTGTCAGTGTAATTTAAATATATTTTTTATTTTTTAAAGTGGAAGTGTCAGTTTTTTATAAATATTTAACCATTTAGAATATATCTTGTACGTTTGTTTGATGTGCACCACGCTCCATTTTTCTGATGCAACGATACCACTGTACCAGATTTTAGGTCATGTGAATATCGCTACAACATAGCGATGGCAGATAGGTGGCGACCCGCCTCGAGGGTTTTTAGTGTATTTCACGTGATCTAATTTAGATACAGCAAATCAGTGTGTCAGACGAATGGACCATGATGCGCATCAAATAAACGTATAAGATATATTCTAAATGGTTAAATATTTAAAAAACCCAGAAACTGCCACTTTAAAATATGTTATATAGAGAGAATAGTTCGTTTTTGACATTATTTAAACATAATAAAAACTGACCAATTGTAGTAGGTTATTCCTTTTTGAATTGACCCTTAAAAAGCGTCGATACGACCGCCAGTCCGTCCCCTCTTGGCATATGGGGTTGAGCGAATGCATGTGTACATAACAGGTGCGCGTGTTTATGGTGTGTACGTTTTGAATGCTATGGCTGTATGTTCAATCTGAATGACAGAACATATATACAAACTGGATACCTGTTCTTGTTCTCATAAAACCGTTATGTCCAGATTTACAAAGTTATTTCATTTTCTTATTAAACGCAGATGTTAAAGGATTTTAAACTTTTGTTGTCACACACCTGCCAGTTTAAAACAGGCGTTGTAAATTCGTGCATAAGAGGTTTATAAGAACAGGACCAGAAGTGATTAACAGATTGGCGACAACTTTTATAAACACAGAACTTCAAGCCTTAATTGCCAAGAACCCCTTGCTGCTTATTGGAAATAGTTAGCCTCTGAGACGGTAGTAGGTTGCCTCTAGACACTTATTTCCGAATGACCATATGTTTGATGTCCAATTAATGTGCTCTAACAGCGTCGTTAAATAATAGAAACTTTAGTTGTCAAGAAAGTTGAATAACGAACTATCAAGAAGACTTAAACAAATAACTTACTGGTACTAAGCGATGAACTTGGAGAAGAGATATCCGACTCAGCACTGTCATGATCCAGAGCAATTTCCACGCGAGGAGCGAACACGGGCAGATGATGAGGATGTTTTACCTCCTCATGGTGCTCGTCCACCCTGTTAAAATCCACCTGCCTTAGAGGTGGCTGAAAAGACTTGGGCACTGGCTGCTTGGGCGCCATCAGCTTCTTCCGTATCTCCTGCACAGACAGCCGTGGCTCTTCATATTCTTGTTCAATGGGCTCGGGCTCTTGACCTGCCTCCCATACGTTTGGTTTCCAGTCCTCCAGTCGCTCTGGCTTCCAGTGTCCTTCATCATTCCACGTCATCTGCTGAGGCATCTGTTGCTGTTGCTGATGATGCTGGTATTGCTGATGTTGTTGTTGCATCTGCTGTTGATGCACCTGCTGATGTTGCCACACATCTTGTTGCTGTTGTATATATTGTTCTTTTTCTTTTAAATTTTTCTGCTGCTTTGCCGCGAACATATCACTTGGCTGCCATTTGTCTTCTTGAGTTGTAGTAAATTTCCTTACATTAAATGTTGGTACGGCTTTCTTTGAAGAGGAACTCCTGTTAGGAGAAACGTTCTCCTTCATGTCATCACTGTTGGCGCTGTACATGGCGGACACCTGGACGTGTACGGGCTTGGAAGAGAACGGCTGAATCATATACTTAGCATCTACTGGTGATGGTAGAGGGAAGTAAGGAGCATTTGATGAATCTTTCGTCACACTATGCCTTTTGTGAACGAATGCAGTCGTCGAGCTGTCTGATCCCTGGTGCACCCAGCTTTGCGTTTCTACTTTCGTAGTTGTGTTGCCGTCGATGATGGTTTTAGACGTTGCTGTCGCCACCACGTCTGTTTTCTTTGAATCTGATGTTCCATTCACAACAGCAGAAGAAGATGAAACGATTGCCAAGTCTTTAATATCTCCCCTAAAAGAATTGAAACAAATTAATTTAGAATGTCTACATTTGGAAATCTTCATTCAGTGAACATTAAAACACACTCATATAATTAACATGTATATTTGTGAAGACGATATCAACCAAATCCTCTAATAAACATTTAAATTTAAGCTGAACCCGTTAGGAAAGGGATGTTTGTTTAATGACACCCAACACATTGTTTAATCGGTACCAACGGGTATATAGATGTCACATATACGATACAGAAAGAAATATACTTCTACCACATAGGATACTCTTTTTAATTAACAGCAATGTGTCTTTTTATATACTCTTTGTGACAGTGCACACCACAACCTTTATTATTTAAATTGTGGACCTCTAACTGGAACGAAACATAGTATAAGGAACATCTGAGAGGAATCAATCCCAGAACTAGCCACATCTATTTGCAAAGAAAGCTTTGGAACTTATTTCAAGCTCTGGCATAGTATCTCAGCGCTTTTGCTTCCATGAACATTATATGTTTTTTTAAATATATTATTTAGTATTATTGTTATTCAAAACACGTCACAGTCAAGAGGGAGCATATACACATTTAAAGCATTTTCATAAAATAAATGTTCATTCGTCCTTGGAAAAAATTTGTTTATTTTATTTAACGACGCTACTGGGGCACATTGCTTTTTAATCATCGGCTATTTGACGTCTAGCTTCGTTTCTGGAAGGCGATTGCAGAAAAAGCATTTGTTTGAATCAACGAAAATTAATTCCATGTAGAAAAATGATAGTACATGTGGCTATACATTTGTTGATTATTTTGAAATGAAATCATCGTAAAGATGTACATAAGACACGTTTAAATGTATATTTAGTCCATTTTGTTAATGAATAAGTAAAACATTTAGTATTATGCTTCAGATGAGATTTTGTAATGGTTGGTGTGTCATACAATTCATGAAATGCCTTAATTCAGAATTAAATGGCGCAATTGTGATTTACCTGTATACCTCCAGAACCAGGGAACCACCGGATGCGTCCACCAGTGCCATGGATTCGTCATGTGTTCTACCGGAAGTAGATTGTCCATTGATAGTGATGATGACGTCCCCTTCTTTGATACCATTTGAATGTGCCTTACTTTTTTTCCTTATCTGAAAGTAGAATATTTAATGTCACGTTTAGATTTAAAGTAACAATCCCTCTTCCCAATTCTATATTGTATTTGAACTAATACAAATTAAAAACAAAACTGCATTTTTATTAAACGCATGTGTTTTTCCTATCAACTGATGTCGTCAACTACCAACGCACAATTCTGTTATCTCCTCGCCATTACTTTAATGGAAAAGAAGCGATTAAAGTAAAGTAAAGTTTGTTTTGTTTAACGACGCCACTGGAACACATTGATTTTATCATCATCGGTTATTGGACGT
>JAUTWP010164841.1:0-10834 GCA_033042655.1 Cyathermia naticoides
CCCATGGCAAAATAAATTAAATATTCAAAATTGATGTGATCTTGCCGTATTTATCCAATTTCAGGATCATTCGAATTTGCGAGTCTTCTAAAGTTGGACAAATACTGCACACATTTTTTCAATCAACACACTGAATATATGGGGTCTTATATGGGGTCTGGACAGACCCAATGTGTCCGTCAGTGTGAGTTTTATGACGTGTGCCTAGGAAGGTTAAAAAACCTCTTTTCAATATTGTTTTATTTTATCAAAGACTATCTTTTTTTTTTACTATTACTATTATTTTTATTTGGTAAGATTTAGTTTTAAATGTGTATGTGTGTCTATATTTGATCAACAATGTACCAGTAATAATATTAACATTCATGTTTGTAGCATGTTAATTCCCTAACACACGACTCAATTGACAATAATACTATACACAATACCTTGCAATTAGCTTAAGCATTCCGCTTCTCTAATTAAAAGCTGCAGTAAACTAAATTTATACCAGTATTTTATCCAATGTAAATCTAGTTAAAACATGCAAGTTCTCATTAAAAAGATATATAAATAAAACAAAACAGCAGCACCTTCTATTGACATCATATGTCATAAACCTTTTTTAAATGTGCCGAGGTTAAATGTATTTAAGCTGAAGCAAACTGCATGATGGTTTGGACATGGCATAACAAGGTTTTACTATTTTTTTTGGTAAAGGCATTCTTTTAAAACTACCCTACCAGTAGGTTGCCAGTTTTACTTTTCTGGGTTCTAAAACCCAGGTATACTAAAAAATGTTTTGGAATTTCTTAATGGATATACTGAAATTCATAGCTTGCATACAACCTATGATTTATTCCAAAATTGTTTTGCAGTATACAGATGTTCAAAATTCCAAATGCCTGAAGCCCATGGTAAGCGGAATGTTCATATAGGACAAGTAACTTTGTTAATAATTGGTAACAATGACACATCTACAATTTCTGTCAAATGTCCATCCTAATTTTCATATATAAAAACTATTTGTTTAGTTTTTAAAGTAACAAAAACAAAATCACAATTTAATTGCTCATTTTAAAAATAATATTACGTTTGGACAAATGAAAAACATATGATGGCCGTTATTGTGAATGTTTTTAATAATTCTAACCCCTTTACATGTACAGTATGAGACAACTGTATCAAATACACTGACATTTTACTGCTTCTATAAATCCAGTATTACAAATTCCACCGAACTAGGCTCAAACTCAATGATGACACTGGTGGTAATTGCCATTGGTTTTGTATAAATTGCCATTGTAGAGGTGCTTCACTGGTGGCATTTTTTTGGCCACCCACAAAATAACATTTCTGTCACTTTTATTTGTTGCAAAAGTTGTCAAAGGTTGAATCAAAATTGCAGTGTGATTTGCCAAATTCTTTTGTCATTTTTATTTGTTGCAAAAGTTGTCAAAGGTTGAATCAAAATTGCTGTCAGTGAGTCGCCAAATCCCTAAGTTCAAACCCTGCCATTATAATGGGGAGACATTCTTTTAAAGCTAACCTACCTGTAGCATGCCATCATATAATTACATATGATATAAAACATACAACTGTTTAATGTTGGGACTAAATGAGGTTACTTAAAGCATCTACCAGTGAATCAAACAAAATAATAGTGATTGGCTTGCCCAAGCATTTCAGTCTCGAACATAGCAGTAATACACAAGTTATCACAACATTGTTAAATACTGTCAGTTTTATTTGAAAATACAATGTGATAAGGAATCAAACAGCTCGGTTATTAACAAATATATCAACAAGATCATGAAGTTTAGTTTGCGTGAAACTCAAACCAGCAATATTAAAACAGTAGTGGTAAAATAATACGCTTGTGTTAGTAATAAACATAAAAAACTGACCAACTATAAGTTTGAATTTTGTACAATTACAGATGCCAGCATGACTATTTTACCAATGTAGGTATATTCATAAAAGACCTATAACTGTACAAATATAAGTTAGAGGAGGTATTTACAGATATCTAATATGTACAGTGAGGTGCAATGTTTTGGTAGGAAGCTGGATATGAAAACAAAAAATTTAATTATTTTTTATCGTCAACAGTAGTGCGCAATTACGGTGTGAAAAATGAAAGTACAAAATGATTCCTTGTTAGTACATGTAACTATAAGGAGATCAAAATGATTCCTTGTTTGTACATGTAACTATAAGGAGATCAAAATGATTCCTTATTAGTACATGTAACTATAAGGAGATCAAAATGATTCCTTGTTTGTACATAATAAAGTGACCCTAAATGATTCCTTGTTTGCAAATATAGGGAGACCCATATCAAGCACAAGAAACCTATTGTTCCACAGATAAAACACATAAATACATGTAGTTGATAAGACTAGTAAGTAGTATGCTACAAAAGTAGAGTCCTACATGATTTTAATGAGTACCGGACTCGTCTAAAAATTGAGCACTGGTCAACAGGCACTACACCTACAATATGAAGAGTGACTTCATTTTCTGAAAAAAATATTAATTACCCCACCCCCCCAAAAAACAAAACCCACCCAACATGTGTTTCATATGTAAAACTGCAAGCAAACCTTACTGTGTTGACAAGACATTAAAATGTGTTCAGTACTAGTACTGAATACAGATCCTAGAGTAAAACTAGTCATGCAACTTATTGCCACCTGAAATATTTTATCCAGTTTCACATCCATTTTAGTGAAATCAGTTATTTGAATTACATAACTAATAATGCATAAAAAAATTAAATGTAATATTTTTCGTCATTATGACAATCCTGTGGCAATTTATTTTACCGCAGTCTTGATCTTGTCACCAGCCTAGCTGATGAATGGGTAATGAAATATCAATATGCATTATATTCTGTTATGCGTAGCAAACTAACTTAGTGTATTGTTTTACTAATGACACCTGAGATTAATCTACCATAAAATTTGGGTCAACTTCAAAATTCTTTCATCTGACACCAAATTCCTGAAATTCATTGGAAATGTTTCCCAATTTAATTTTTTACACTTTTAGCGATAATGTTTTCCCAATTTTATGAAAAAGGGACCCTTCTTTTTAGAGCATATAATTAATTTGTATTATAGTTTTTAATTGAGATATGTAAATTTTGTGTCTGTGAATTAATGTTACACATGACCAGATTAATTTTTTAATTACAACAAGTCAAGAATTTACCAGCTTTCCAGTTCATTAATAGGTTCATCGTTTTCCATGCTTATGTACAAATGAAATTCATAAAAATAAAATAAACGAAGTGCATAGTTTATAATATGTATGTGCAATTCACAAACAAAAACTCTACGTGCATTTGAGTAGTTCAGTCTGATTTTACCATGTTGCAATTCCAAACACAAAAACCTGACACCAGCATTCAACCATTTCTTTCAGTAAAAAATATAATCTGATATCTTGCTAAAATAACTTGGTGACCAACAAGGTTTAGTGAAACCTTGCTATTTCACTAACAATGTCTACATATTTGACTAATAAAAATATTTGCAATTAAGAAAATTGCTGCAAATTTAAGATTATGGCAGTGGTAAATAGGATTACTATAAATTCAAACAGGAAAATGATATGAAAACTGCAAACTACAAATAGATAAAATTTACATTTTAACAACATTTGTTAACTATTTCAAAATATTTCTGTACCTGTTTTCAGTAACATTAACCAAATAATGAAAATCTTTATTGTTCCAAGATGAAAAAAATATCTTTATGGTCAAAATCATAACATATTTGCACCACTGTCCATTCAATTTTGAATACAATAATTCTTTCAAATTACTTGTTAACTGATATTAGAAAGGTTTTGCTGCACTTGTACTGCATATTATCAAGTGACAAATGATTAACAAAACAATAATTAGGCTGTGTAACAGGGGTCGAAACTATTATGTCCATTAAAAATATGAGTATCATCGGTGAATTTACCTCCCCTTGATAAGAAACCGGTACTAGAAAAAAGAAGTTTGTTTTATTTAATGATGCCACTACGGCACATTGATTTTGATCTTATCAGCTATTTGATGTCACCAGGTCCTAGTATTTCTGTTATAATAATGGCTTATAAATGAATCAGTTTATTTGATGTTTAGATAACTTTAGTTAAACACAACTTTATTGGAATTTAACAGTTACTATTAACACTCTTTTAGCATTACTTTATATATTTTTAAACCAATAAATGATATGATTTAATTTTTCATCAAGTATCCATCCAGCACAAGCCCAAATTATTAATAGAATTGTTTTTATAGATACCAGGCATTAGTAAAAACAAAACAATCACGTTTTTGAAGCTCCTCATCAGTTTACATGTCCATGGGGTCACATGTTGCTCAACATGCAGATGATTTAGTGCAAAATGGCAACTGATTTACGTACATACACAGACCAGCAAAACCTCTTTAATATCAAGTACTACACTTATCAAATATAGCAAATAAACAAGTTTGTAAGAATGAAACCACTAAAACATGCAAACTGCTCAACATTTAATCAAGTATTTTTCAGGCAACTTTAAAATAACATTCCATTTGAAAATAATATGTAAACAAAACCTAACAGGAATGTGTTGTTTTAATATACAAAGCTTCCCTCAGCATGGCTCTAAGTGTCTCTAGAAAGGACCTACAGCTCCACCCTAAACCCAATGGAAAAAACATTGCACACATGATACCAATTCATTGGCAGAACACATCAATTACTACTACTAATAATAACCCTGTTTATTCAAATAATCAATATCATAGGCTAATGGTGAGTGAATATACTAAGGGTTGTTCAACATTTATATTATGCCCAAGGTGGGAAATATGTTATGAGATGTGGTTTGAATTCAAACTAATGCAATATGCAAAGGGTAAAATTGACTGATTTTGCACAGTATAAATGTTGAACAACCTAGTTTTCAATTTAAGATGAACTTCAAGAATCCAAACATTGAAAGGAAATTGAAATGCCATTCAAACCATTTAAAAAATCTATATTTTAATACATCTTATTGTATATTTCTTACAAGAGAAACATGTAAAACAATGATCAGAATGTCTTCTCTATTAACATTCTGATACAGGTTTCTTGATATTTGTATTAATTTCAGTTTACATCTTGCTTAAGCAGGACACTCGGACCGATGTTAAAAATTAACTCAGTAGTACTATCAAAATCGAGATTTGTAAATTTGATCAAGTATTTTAATTACAACCATTTAATTATTAAAATTATGAATTTATATTCACAAAACAGTTCCTTGATTTATCTCAATGTGCAATGACATGATTTAAACATCGGATTCCCTCATAATTGACATTTAATTTAAAGTATGTTTTAATTAGGTTTTTTTTTTAAATAATCTTTATAAATTACATTTAGAAACTTAAATAAGTTTAAAAATTCCATGATGTATATAATAGCTTTGATAATGCTACTTTTAAATATTATAGTGAATAATGTTCAACAAAGATACAATGTTTGTTCCCCCCAACAGGCCAGGTACAATTTTACATAATTATGGTCCAGCTGGAAACGAAGGCAACCCAATAGGTAGGTTTTTAATAATTTTCATCCTGTAAGTCCAGTATTTGGCAGGGACCAGCCCTTAACCCCTACACCAGACTTCCCCCGTTAAGGCTCACATGTTTTGGGTTCGAGTTCAGATCCAGTACATATTACTTTTCTCTATACATATATAAACATTCAGTTTGATGATTTATGATCTTGTTTTAACCCTTTGAACCCTGAACTTATGGCATGGTCGACCAGCCCACCCTGGGCTCCTGCTAAGAAAATCACTAACAGTTAAAACACACAAACCCTGTTAGACCTAAATGAATGAAAAACCTTTTGGGGATCATAGAAGTTACATACATAGGAAGTGGAGATCGAAAATTTGATATACATGTAATTGATTGGTTTTTCGCCCACTGATGTATTTGGCAGTCGACACTGTATCCAGTTTTCTAACTGCTCTGGTTCAAAAGGTTAAGGTTAGATTATAAGTCACAAATGATTTTGAGGTCAGAAGGTCAGTCATTTCACAAAGCACTTGGGTGTAAAATCTTAACAGGTAAAAGGCAAACATAATATTTAAAATAATATTAGCATTTCAATAAAGTAAGATCTTACCGGACACAAAAATACAACTACCCTTCCATTATCTTTTTCTCAATCAACTGACAAATCCCAATATTAAGTGAATGAGTGAATATTTAGTTTAACGTCGCCATGAGAATCTTTCATCCATTTGCGACGTCCCAATATCAAATTTTAACACAATGTACAACACCAGTTTAAATTTAGTATATTCTGTTGATTAAAAAAACATGTACGAAAGAATGCAGTTGTATTTGTACCAGGAAGACATTAAATTACTGAACCACTAATTTATTCTTACTTCATAATGAAAATCTTGTTTTGTTTATTCTATACAACATAAAAGCTATTGGAATATTGTTAAGTAATGCTTTGTACAAACATGGAATTATGATGATGCAATGATAATTTAAGACTGCACATCAGTGCAAATTTTATTTAAAAAAATATTTGTCTATGACAAGAATCTCTATCAGATTATGAATCTACTTTATTTAGGCTAAAGTAAAACTTTGGAATCTACTTTATTTATGCTAAAGTAAAAACTTAATACAACAAAATATCAACTACGTTAAAATAATCCTGGTTTGGAAAATACCAAACAAAAAATATTACCAATGCACTTTTTGCTCTTTAAAGGGTGTTCCCTTTACCGTCTTCTCTTACCAATGTATACAGGTCAAAAATTCACTTTACAAAGCATTGGGTCAGGTTATGTCATGTTGGAAGTCAGTTTAGAAAATAGTTTTGATCATTGCAATGCTTATACGTGAGACTGAATAATACGTTAACAGCCAACAAACATTTGGTTCGATTCTAGCAAACCAGTAACTTTTTTGTAGGGAAGTGGGGAGAAGGGGGTGGTCAAAAGTGAAAATTATTCTCACCCGTTTTGGAAATTATAGGAGAAAATACAAAAGAAAAAAGAAGTAACACAAAAAGGGTAGGCCTACTATGAAAATGTTGTGAGTACTACAATGGAAATGATGCCAGTGAATAATATATAGATGTTTGGAAAGATGAAATGACTTACCTCTAGCCAAAAAACATACATCAACAGTCATGGCTCAGTAACAATATTTTCATCAAATTTTTAAATAAATAAGTTAAACATTTTTAAAGTCTGATGTCCGTTTAAAAAAATCATTTATTCCGTTTTAAGGCGTTTAATCGTTGAACCCTCTCCTGCTCCTGAAACGGGCATAACAAGAATCGTGTGGGTCTTTGAACTGGGCCCACCCACTGACGCTGCTCGCACAGTGACAGCAGTCTGGTTTAACCCTGTGGCACCCGATAACGTGTTTGTGACTGAACCCGCACCGGCCGTTGTGTTAGCTGTCAATACCACGACGGTGCCAGTGTTAGCGTTGGTCGTGTTTGCGTTTCCTCCTATTCCGTTAGAAGTAGGTCGTACAGTTATTGTTCCTGGTGTGCTGCTGTTACCGCCGGCGATAGACGTCACTAACATGACAGTTTTGTGATCCATATTTGCCATCGTTGTTGCCATGGTTACAGGATTCTTAGCAGGACTGGGTGCCTTGTCACATTCCAGAGAACTCATAGCAATAGCACTACTCAGATCTATGAACTGCAAAAATATACAAACAAATAATAAACATCTTAAATGGCAATATAAAAAAAAACAAAAAAAACAATGTTAAAACTATTTTGGTACCATCAGACACTTTTGGGAGTATAAAAATCAGCTATTTAGCATTTTAAATAGAGTCAATAATTCAAGTACTTGTTCATACAATAATAAGAATGTTTATTAGCTTCACATTGTTATATTTTAGTGTTTATAACAGGGTCAAACCTTGTTAACAATTCTAACATTATCTATATTTACCAATAAGTCATTCAAAACAAAAAGAAGACAGAAATAGTTTAATGTTGTAACATCTTTCAATCTAATTTGATACTTGCTTAACATGGACCATAAATGAATTAAGTGAGTGAATATTTAGTTTAACGTCACCGTGAGAATCTTTCACCCATTTGCGACAATTAAACATTTATTAATTTAATGTTATATTAAAACAAATTAAAAATGTAGCATGAAAAGCATGCCAAAAACATATATTCAAAATTAAGAACATAAATTTTAACAGTAATTTAAAAATGTTCGTAGTCAGATTTTTACAAAAAAGGTAAGATTTTTTACCAGGGACCCGAGTAAATAAATGTTTAAGGTTTGGCGATGAATAAAACCTCGTGCTGGTTTGAAAAGTACACAATCAATAACATCTTAATATGTGACTGTTAAAAAATAGTTACACCTCAATAACAACCAAACTTAAAAAACTTTTATTAATTAAAAATGATTTTACTAATTTGTTTATACCTGTCTCACTTCACCCATCACAGCGATAGGTGTCTCTCCAGTAGCCCTGGCAACCTTGTGTTCAACTAGGTAAAACATGTATTCATCATACAACAATCGAATCAGATGAAAAGATCCAAAACTTGCTGCACTCCGCAGAGTCAAATCCCTGATTACCATTGAACTGCAAAGTTAAGTCAGAAATTAGTCTAGCCATATTACAAGTTAACGTTGCACCCATAACTGTAAGAAAATAAGCAATTTATCGTTTAACAATTCCGGCTAGGATGCAGAAGAGCATACATGTCTAATAAATAAGAATTCTCAAGTCTTTTTTTTATCAGTGGACCTATTTGCATTTGGGCTATTTTCTGTTCCAGACAGTGATCCACAAGTGTTTCTCAAAAGATTGTGGTATGTGCTGGCCTGTATTTAGAAGAGTGCAAATAAAAGACCCCTTGCTGCTATCAAAAAGTGTACTGTGGCAGTAGAGGGTTTCTTCTGATGACAATGTGTCACAAATACCACGTTGGACACTTAATAGCTATTGAGGTGTCATGAAATAAGTATTTCTTTCTATCAAGTTCCATGCATTTCAATTCAATCTTATGTGGATTTGTAACTTAAAGGATGTTAAAGTGGCAGTCTCTGGTTTTTTTAATAGTTAACCATTTAAAATATATTTTGTTTGTTTGATATGTACCATGTTCCTTTCTTCTGATGCCAATGATCAGCTGTTCCATGGTTAGGTCATGTGAATAGCGCTACGACTTAACGATGGCGATTCGCCACGCCG
The DNA here is from genome assembly GCA_033042655.1 of Cyathermia naticoides. NCBI lineage: Eukaryota > Metazoa > Mollusca > Gastropoda > Neomphalida > Neomphalidae > Cyathermia > Cyathermia naticoides. The sequence continues at coordinate 9,239 of JAUTWP010164841.1, forward strand.
GTTTATAGTGTATTTCACGTGGTCTAATTATGATACAGAAAATGGTTGCGTCAGAAGAATGGAGAGTGCTGCGCATCAAACAAACGTACAAGATATATTCTAAATGGTTAAATATTTTAAAAAAAACAGACTGCCACTTTAAAGTTGAGAATACTGAAACATTCTTTTTAGATATAAATGCCATATTTCAAATACACAGAAAAAACAATGTAGAAGATTGAAGCATACCTATAAAAAGACCATTTGAGCAAAAACTGCCGAGCTGCCTTGGGAAAGTTTGGACTGCCCTCATGTGGTTGAAGGACTTGGTTGACGACACTCTCCAACCAGACAGCCCACTGCTCAAGTGAGTTCTGTTGTTTTAGTGTTTTCTTGAAATCCTCTTGTAATTGTTGTACCACAGAGTCATCACACTGACAAACCCACGAAGCCTGCTCCTATAGAACATAATACAGATTATTTCAAGTTTTATACCTTTCATACAGATGTGATAGTGACTGGTAATTTGTGTTATAGTTTTAAAATATTTTAATCTTAACTATGTATGTGTTAGTGAGTTGTATTATAATTTTAATATTTTAATCTGATTTATTTTACAAAACGCTGTAAGTATGTTTGACCTGATTGTAGCTGTGTACAAATTATGCTGCATGCTTTTCATTCTTTCCCATGCCAGGCAGTTTTCTCACTTTTTACAATCTGTTTCAGGGTATTTATGTGGGTGGTTTTCAATGTATCGTGGTCATTACAGAGAAGCCGTTGTGATCTACAGATACAGATTGTGATTATAAGAGATCGGACACAAATAAAAACTTGACTGTGGACAATACACTGGGATTGAAAACAAATGATGATATAAATCTGTGTTAAAAAGAACTCTGCCTTCTTTGTAAAAAGATGGTGCTACTACCTCTCTAAATCAATTAACATTAATACAACCTTACTTCACTAATCTGTGATAATTTGAGATTAAACTCTTAACATAAAAAAAATCCCAATTACCTGTACATTAAGAAAGGCTACTCTGTTAAGATCAATTAACATTAATACAACCTAACTTCACTAATCTGTGATAATGTGAGGTAACCTCTTAACACATGTGACCCAATCTGGGAAACAGGCTCAAGTATCAGATTTTTTATGTTGAGATTTTATTATATCCTTATAGTAGTCTAAGCTTTAAAATAAGCCATAAATCATCTCTCTATCCTATCTGGTTATGAAGTTTGTCCTGAATATTATTGCATTACTGAGAGTCCTCTTAGTCCTACGATTTGCAATAATACCAAACATGGACATTTTTGAGTGTTTTATGAGGAAATGGTGACATTTGGAAAATCGGGAAAAAAATTGCACTTATTAGAAGATGAATTTACAAATAATGAGAAGTGAGTGAACCACAAGTCATATAAAAAAAAAAATCATTTTTCTAAAACATTTTAGTTTGGTTTGAAATGATAATAATAGGTTATCTATACTAGCGGAAAAAAGTTCCTGTGCATTATTAAAAGTGGTGTGATTTTCTTATTTGTAAGTAAATCAACACAATTATTTTACACATTATTTATTTGCTATTCACGATCAATATAAAATCCA
>JAUTWP010164851.1:0-10834 GCA_033042655.1 Cyathermia naticoides
TGTAATGTGCGCGGTATCAGAATGGCGAGATATCTCGCCTTCAGTATTCAAGGACTAGTGTGACGTCAGCGAGATATCTCGCCTGCAGTGTTCTGAAGGTTAAACTGACTTCCTTATTCCCTTTAAATTTAAACAGTTTAAATATTTTAGTTTAATTTTAATCTGTTTTAATTATGTATTAAGAAAAATATGGAAGTTGTCTATTTTAATTTTTATTTACAAAGTGAACATCACATCATTAGACTATCATTAGTTTAATCTGGTGAAATCGCATAAATTCTACTTTCACTGTGGAAAGATCTCTCTATTGCAATTAAAGTAATAGCATATATTTTATATGCCACTATCTAGAAAGTATTGACACTGTTTAATTGGTTTTGTTTATATGTTTAGGCATACACTTCACCTGGGCAAGATTGTCATAGATTCTATTTTCTATTGGGTGTGATAGCCATACATTTCATATGTAATCAACGGTAGAAATTAATCGTTTTTACCACTATTCCAAAGGATGCTGACCAATTAAACCTGTTAAGAATCACTTTATTTCCTTAATTTGACATCACAGAAATGTTGTTTTATCAAAAAGAGTATCCTATGTGTCAGCAACAGGCTTCCTCTAAAGTAATATGTCAGAATGCTCATATGTTTGATGCCCAATAGTTTATTTATAAGATAAAATCAATGTGCTCAAGTGGTGTCGTTAAATAATAGTAATAAAAAAGTTGTTTGGTCGATCATTTTCAGTGGACCCTTCTGCAGTTTGGGCTATTTTTCATTCCAACCTTTTCTCCACAACTGGTTCATCAAAGGCTGTTGTATGTGCTGTCATGTCTAAGAAAATGAATGAAAATGATCCCTTGATGCTTATCAAAAAGAGTAGCCTATTTGGTGGCAGTGGGTTTCCTCTAAAACAGTATAAGAAATGTGTCAAAATTACCATACATATGATATGAATGATGTCCAATAGCCGATTATGATAAAAATCAATGTGTCCCAGTGCCGTCAGTGCATAAAAACAAACTTTAAATAAAACAAATTTTACTTTTATTTGAGTGTAAACTAAATAAAAAAAAACAATTTTTCTCAAATTCAAATCATGAGATGGTAATATATACTGAATGATAAGTGTATACATCAATATATTTTATTAATATAAATATTTTAAACAGCGTCAATCCATTTTAAATTCTTGTGACATAAAATATATGATGATTTTGTCACAGCGAATATAGAATTTATTACGATTTTGCAGTCGTATGCCTAAATCATCAGACTCCATTTATGTGCTTGTATATATATAATTAACATATTACATACTAGTATATTAAATTAATTTCAATCATAAGTTAACCCATAAAAAATGGCAGGGACTGGGTCCGACATTAATGGCGGTTCGACAGAATATTGTTTCAATTTTTTATTCACAATTATATGATATGTTTGAAGTCTATTTTAAAAATCTTTTGTGCAAAATTATATTTGTAATAATTTTGGATGTCGTTGTTGTTGAAGGGAGGTAACTCATATATATTTGTGTAATATAATGGCAGTGAATGATAAGCTGGCTAGTAGGAAAACTCTATGAAGCATGAGTCTTTGTTAAATCTATTGTACACAGTCACTGTACATATTCTGATGTTCTATCAAGTGTATGAAAAGAAAACTGATTATAAATTTATGCAGGTTTTTCAATTACTGCACATGGTATGTCAAAGTTTTTACATTGAACATGTAACTTGGTTAAAACATGTATTGGCAAGTTATACATTTTCACAACTCTTTACACATAATTTATTTTCTCTGTTAACATTGTGTTGGTATATTAGATATTATTACAAAACATGGTCAAATGAGGATAGCATAAACATGTAAATGTACAGACGTAATACCCATTACCCGTTAATACCAGACTTTATGGTCATGTATAGCATAAACAAAGTGTGGTATTTACAGGAAATAGGTATCATGTCTGTACATTTACGTAATATTATAAGCATTTTACCTGTTCCAATTGTTTATTAAATGCAATTATAATATGCTTGCCTGCAACTTTTATTAAAACAGAAAATCCATGTTAGGGTAATGTATTTCTATTTAATATTGCGTTTGAGATGAATACAGAACTGTGCACTATGCATAAAATTAATTCTTACATTATTTGATATCATATTTATTTCAGATTAAAAACCATGAATTTCTTGCGATTGCGCCTGTTTGGCTAGTAAACATGCAGAATTAAAGTACCACAGATTTCACTTTTTGCTTGTTTATTATAATATTACCTGTTTTTGCATCACATCAGGAATTTTTCTGCCCCTAATTTGGGACCGAATATCGGCCGGGCCATTCCCAATTGATGGCAAATTGGTAATGTTTTTTCCACAAAAATTCCTAACTTAAAACTGGGTTTTAATATGAAAAAAATATGATAATTTCTTCATAATAATTATTTATCATCAAAATGGTCTTTCGTTTTTTTAATTCTGTAGCCTTACAAAACTACCATCTCAGATTTAGATTGCACCAGAAATGCCTACCCCCCTCGGCTGCTTACCGACCTCAACCACATTAATTTTCCCCAATTTCAAAAGGCTCCAGGCAGATAAATCCCTGCTTATGTTATAACTTATAAGTCTCCTACTGCTAACGTATCAATTTTAATGTAGTAGTTCTAGTTAGTATTCAATTATATATTAATTTGTTTTCAAATGAGAACTCAATCAGTGGATTATTCGAGACAATAATTAATGTGATATGTGCTGTCTTGTTTGGAAGTGCATATATATAAATTAAACAAACATATCTTTCCTGTAAGTTTAACTGAGTTTGAGCTAAACTGTAGAGTAGTTCTGAATGATTCATCATTTCTAACCCTGAGGATGAAGAATCAAGCAGGTAATTTGTCTTGATGCAGCTTCTTAAGTTCTCTTGAACCAGTGATCATGAGCAGCCAGTACAGTTGTGTTGTTTCTTTACTATCATCACAATTACCCTGCACAGGAGGTTTTTTCTTCTTCACATCATTAAACTTAATGATGTGATGTTGCCCTGCATTTCTCAGTGTTCTGCCAGGAGGAATCCCCACAATAAATGATTGCCTATTACTTCCCAGCCTGAGGTCCGACCTGTCAGAAGTCATAATAAGTAACAGCATTTGTTTTGTGCAGACACTGGCTAATAAATTTATAATATTACACTGTACAAAAATTCTAAAATTTAGGGGAAAAACATTTATTTTTTATTTTTTAAAAAGTACATTCCACAATACTTAAACAGCATCTTAAAACTCTTAAACAAAAAATAATAAATGTAGTTGTTCTAAAAAAAATTATGAATAGAAAGGATAAAGGAATGTTAAAATTTAGTTTTATGGCTTAACACATGCCAAAAAACCAGTAAAATATCATCTTGCACCAGGAAATATGTTTGTCTGTTGACCAATGAACCAGGGCAGTTATTTTACATTTACATATATTTAAATAACCAATTCAATTTTGCATACTCCATTATATGTTTTTTTGTGAGTTGCAACAATAATTATTTAATGTAATTTGTAAATTAAAAAAACCCAATGAATTTTGCTTTAACCAAATTAAAAATATTTCTTTGAAAAATATTTCAAAAGTGGCTGATATAATTAATCTTTTAAGCTAAAATTAACTTTTATAGCCAGTTTGACTTTAAAATCAGCCTTTAGCCATTGGCAGGATGAAGCCTGGAAACATGAATAACAAAACTAGACAGACATGAGCTATTGGCAAATAAAACAATTGTTCGTTCAATTTTGCGAGTGTGATTTTCAAGATGGTGGTCATGTAGGTCTTGCTAGTGTTAAACCTGCTGTTTAAGTGTTGTGGAATGGGTGAAAAAGTGCTCTGTATTATGATTATAGATCATATTGATGGCACTATAGATGACTGATGAGGTTTTTATGGGTTAATGTGTATCTTAATGTGCACACTTGTTTATCTTTTACCTTTTATCTCAAGTGAATGTTATATACAGACAAGTTGTGAGGTGGGCCATTCACTGTCAGTTCAGACCAAAACTTATAATGTTTGTGAAGATTTTTCATGTATGAAATTATTATCATTTCAATTTTCATGCTTGGTTGAAAATTAATACATTGCCATAGAAATGGTGATGTAAACGATAACATGGTGTTGGTATTACCGGAATAATTTTATCCCCTAATCTGGAGATTTCTAAGACAATGTGTTAGATACAAAGACAATTTGCTTCTTTTGATTGGAAACCATTTTATTAGGGTGTCATTAAACATTTGAATTCTTTACAGAAAATTGAAATTTTACAAACATTAGTTCATCTACCTTTAAGACCACCTTGGTAACTCCTGCAGCCTGGGTTACCCTGTATAACTTGGTGGTTTCCTCTTCATAAATCATGTCTCCCCTGTTTATTTACAGATCACACTGACCAATGGGTCACCATCATATACAACCATTTCCAAATTATCAGACAAGTACCTATAGGCCTTTATGCCTGGCTAATAAATTTATTTCATGCAGTCAAGGTGAAAAAATACCTCTATGCTCTTAAAATTATAATAGTTCTAAGTTGAAGGTTTAAAGTGAAGCCAGCCTGAGGAGAAAGCTTTTGTACCTGGAATTGCTTGCATTTCCTGCTCAGTGGGAATGAGGGTTTAAGTTGCTACCAGTGACATTGAAAATTAACTCTGAATGAGTCAGTCAATTCAAAGAGCAGCTGTTACAAACTGGGTGAAATTGTTGTGAGATTGAAAGTTGTGTGTGGTTTGGTGACTTGTTTAGGTTTATAGTTGGGACACCACAGTTTACCCATGTATACCTGTTCTACACGCACGAACTGGAGGGCCAAAAAGAAGGTATTTATTGGTCTTCATGTATTTATTGCATGCTGCTTTATTGTTTCTGTGTATACATGAGAAGTCAGGAATGATGCTACTCCGATAGATCTTCCCTGTTATTATATTTTTTATTATTAGTTTCAAATACATGTATCTTGTTTTATGCATGCCAATAATAAAAAAATATGAGTGGAGATTTTTTTGAGGGCTAAAAATTTAAAAGTTCATTGTATTTTTTCTTTGCACATATACCTAAAACTAACAAAATTAACTTTAACATAATAGTTAAAAATTAAATGCATGTTCAGTATTTACATTTTATTTTAAATATTTTATGATAAGCCATCATAAAATAGTTACTAGTATTTGTTTAGGTAAACACTGAAAGTAATTATTTTGTAATAAAGTGAAAAAGATTCATAATGAGCATCAAACAGACATGGAACATCTATATTTAATGATTAAATATTAAAATATTTTTATATATTGCACTTTAACCACATACAGTATATTATTATGTTGTTACATAATATTATCTACTTTATTTTTATTCATGGGGTGTGATCTCGCTTGATAGATCACTCGTCTGTTGAAGGATCAAACCATTCACTGATTGGATTTTTTTTTTTGTCTCAATCAGTCCACCACAGCTGGACAAAGGTTGTGGTATGTGTTATCCTGTAGGGAATAATGCAAATAAAAGATCCCTTGCTAATAATTGAAAAATGTAGCAGGGTCAAGAAAATTATCAGAATGACCAAAAGTTTGATATATGCAATTGCCGATGATTAAAAAAACAATATGCTCTAATGCCATTGTTATTATGATAAATCAAACTAAAGATTTTTATTCTTGACATTGGAATCTTGTTTGTTGTGTTTCTGTTATGACATATGAGATATTCTTGTTGTTGTTGATACTTGAATTGAATGGGCTTATCTCGGGAGTTACAGGTGAACCAGTGTAACAACTACATCATCTGTCTTTGTGGGTCACACCGGTTAATAACAACTAAATTGAAAACCTCGCCTGTGACACTTACTATTTAACCCTTGTGTGCCGACTATCAAATTCTCTGCAACACAACACATGCCTTTTAACCTTCATCATCGTAATATACTGCTTCATCACATTACATGCATTGTAAAATTTAATCATTTACATTTACAATAAAAGGTCATTTCTTGGGGTGGGGGGAAGAGTTTTAAATTGTTTCTATAATATAATTTTTTTTTTAAAGATTTTGTTGCAAGTGGAATCGATCTCATGATGTGGTGGAGAGGTGGGGATGGGAAGTGTTGGGGAGGCAGGATTCTTTCTCAATGTATAGGAGTTATGTATTATATTTTCACCTGTTGGTCTTTGGTAACATAACTCTGCCATGAAGGCAAAACTCAAATTGAATATACAATGAAAAAGATATGAAATCTCCAAAATGTAAACATTGTATGGATTCAAGGTACAGATGATATTAAATGTACAAGGTATAACACATGTGTAAACAACCACAGGCTTTCAATCTACAGATGAGATTAATATATAGTGGACTGTCTAAACCGGACACCCATGGTACCAAGTGAAATGTCCAGTTTTCAAAAGTGTCCAGTTTTCAGAGGTTAGATTTACACTAAATGGACACATTACCACTGAATTGTTTGTCTGGTTTAGAGTGGTTTCACTGTACAAGGTGTAACATGTGTGTAAACTCTACCATAGGCTTTCAATGTTCAGATGATAATCGTTTGTAAGGGAGTGTGGGTTGTTAATTTGTTTAACACAAGGTTTATCCTGGACCATGTGGAATCAATCACCATGTCAAAACATTGGTCTTTCACATCCTTATTTATTCTAGGTCTAGAAAAAAAAACATGCTCTTCTTAACCAACATGGAAACATGCAAATTGGTAAAAAAAAAAATGAAATTAGAAAAAAGATAGGATACCTGGCATTTGAAAATTTCAAAGATAAAAATCAAGGTGGTCCAGCGACATTGTTAAACAAAACAAACTTTACTTTGAAAACTTGAAACTTTACAGAAAACAGTCTTTATGAGAGGACTGATTGAGCTATTTTCTGTTCCAATAAGTATCTCATAACTGATATGTGTGTGCCTTCCTGTTTCTGGGAAAGTGCTTACAAAAATCCCTTTAATTAATAATAAGATTATAATGAATAGCCTATGGCAGGTTTCTCCTGTAGACCAAGTATTAAAATGATTTTCATTTGACTGCTCATTTATACTGAGAGTGAGACGTATAGATTATATCACTTACAAATGAGTTGCAGTGTAATTAACAAATAGAAATTTAAACAAGAATGCAACTCCCGAAATTCAGATTATCTGTGGCAATTTTGTAGTAATATTAACAAAAGTAATTACCCAACAGATTTTTACCGCAGCCCTACTAAAACCTGGTCCATGTTTCGAGGTCTGGTTACATCAATTAATGAGAGTTAATTACAAATCTGTAATTAACAAATAGAAATTTGTAGACACCTGGATATACATATGAGTCTGAGATATTTAGTCCACAACTGGTTCATCAAAGGTTGTGGTATGTGCTGTCCTGTCTATGAGAAAGTGCATATAAAAGATCCCTTGCTGCTTATCAAAAAGAGTAGCCTATCTGGTGGCAGAGTTTTTCCTCTAAAAATATGTCAAAATGACCATATGAATACCATCCAATAGCCGATGATAAGATAAAAATCAATGTGCTCAAGTGGGGTTGTTAAACAAAACAAACTTTATTTATAATCGACTAAAAGGAATTGGATGTATCATGTAGTTCACAGGTAGAATGCCTACCTGAAGTATGCTTGGTCATCAGATTGACCTCTCTATGACTATGAACTCATTAGGTTATTCACAGGTTCCTGGCAGCACTTGGGCATAGCCAGGGTTCATAGTAGCTGGGGCCATAATATGTTTTGAGCATCCCAGATGTCATTAAATTGATAAATGTTTAATCGTTGCAAATGGGTGAAAGATTCTCGTGGCGATGTTAAACTAAATATTCACTCATTCATTGGACTGTACTGGATATTTTTTTAACATGCCTACATCACTAAAAAAGTGTTCAAGCATGCCCCTCCTGGGGACAGTGTCCAACACAGCCAGACACCATACCCAGATGACAAGTTTGGTGCCCTTTTTATATAAATGTATACAGCTCCTTACCTGTACCTGCCTATGACTATTAGTAATTAGTATTCATGAGAATTAAAAAATATTAAATAACAATATTTATGAGGTAAGAAATTTTTTGAGGTAATTGGTTAAACCCATTCTACATGTATTTTGTATAACCAATGGGTCATATACTGTATGTTTGACGTTTAATAACAGGTGATTAAAAGTTCCCTTGTGTGTTATTAAACAAAAACTCAGTAAACAATACATATACAGTCAAACCTGCTAAAGCGGCCACCTGTAATAAGCAGCCACCTGTCTTCAAAGGTCACCTTTATTTTCTCCCAAATCAGCTAATTTAGTATGTCTTAAGAGGCCACTTTTTGTTACTCCCTTAGGTGGCCGCTTAAGACAGGTTTGACTGTATTTGTAAATTGTTGGAGAGCTTGACAGATCACGTGAACCTAAAGCTATGGCGCCAATGTCCCGGAACATATTAACTTTAATGTTTACCAAATAATCTTTCTGGCAGTGCAATGCATGCTAATACGTTCTGGGGATTACAATTCATGCTAATAAGATTTAAGGGATTATGATGAATGATTATCGCTCCCAAGGGAGAGCACTCGTTATAAGTCTGGTATATTTCTCTAATAAAGACCGGTCTCCGTGGCCGAGTGGTTAAGCTATCGGTCTGGTAGGTACTGAGATCGAATCTCTCAGTCGAGGCATGGGAGTTTTAACCTCGGTGTCGACTCCAACCCAGAGTGAGTGCTCATCAGGGCTCAATGGGAAGGTGTTTCCACCAGTGGTTCCATATCCTGTCTATGGGAAAGTGCATAACCTTAATATATGTCTTGGACAGACAGCTCAGGAAGCTGAGTGGGGGCCTTATTCACAAAAGCCACGCAAAGAGTACTTTTAACACTGTTAGAATACCCTTTGCGAGCACGCAAACGCTTGCGTGGCTTTTGTGAATAAGGCCCCTGAGCTGTGTGCCCATGACAGCGTCCCTGGACCTTAATTGGATGTAAGTACGAAAATAAATATAACTAACCAATAAAATGACTTTAGACAGCGGTCGAAATTAGCTCTCTTACAATCGGCCTAATTCACCTCATGTCTGTTACTAAAACTGAACAACATCATAATAAACACGTTCTGTACAAGCAGCAGACCTGATTGGCGGAACTAATGACAAGAAATTGACAACAATCAGCTGACCCTGTGACACACGTGGACTGTTTGTGATCACAAATGCCAAAAATAATTGCGTATTTCATCTGAACGACCATGACGAAATGAGTTCATATGATTGGTTGTTTCAATAGGGAATGTTTCACGTAGATAGCATCTTGTCTCGTGGGTTGAGGCTTATGGGGTTAAGTCGGCGCTCAATATAGTGTCAGTTGCAAATGTTTCAATATCACGCCAAGAAATGTATCACACAGTTGAAAAGGAAAGGAATGTCAATAATATAGCATATTATAATGGTTTAGTTTCAAGTTATTATTATATAAGACAATATCATTAAATTTGCTAGAAACGGGTTTTTTTCGGTGGTTCCTTTAAAGGATTATAATTATGGAAAGTGTATATAAAATCACGAACTTTCTGCAAATTACATAAGTTCAAAGTACAGATGAACCAAAGTTTTTCTAAATCAAAAAAAATTATATTTGCTTAAGCAAACTTTTCACAGACAGACTTCGAGTTGGGGTGTTTTTTTTTTCGATTATCATACGTGATTGAGGCACATTTCCAGATCGGTAAGTGAATAACCGATGTAGCCAAGGAAGATTTATTTTATGTGTTTTGACACATCAGTTGATACCTTAAAATACGTTTCTAGTACCTTTAGATATCATTCTGAACCACAGATATTTTTTTACTAAATGATACCTACCAAAGTTTGTTTTGTCTAACGATGAAACGTGAGCACATTGATTGGTTTATAGTCATCAGCTATTGGAGGTCAGACATTATGGTCATTGTGAAACAGTTTTATTTCTAGAGGAACCCCGCAACTTCCACATAGGCCACTCCTTCCAATAATAGCAAGGGATCTTTTATATGCACATTCCTACAGACAGGAGATCACATACCAGGATCTTTGATGAACCACGTTGGAACTGAAAATAGTCCAAACTGCAAACGGGTCCACTGAGAAGAATAGATCTGATGACCGACTGCTTCACGAGCGGACATGCCACTGGTGCAAATATCTACACATTCCTTTATCTACGTACACCTGTTTTGAAGACATTGTAAACGAAACAATTTATCTTTTTATGAGATCTCAGTTCCAATAGCATCTGCAGTTTTGGCTATTTCCGTTACAACGAGTGGTCCACAACTGGTTCATCAAAGGTCGTGGCATGTGCTGTCCTGACTATGGAAAGTCCTTATAAAAGACCCCTTGCCGTTCATCAGAAAGAGTAGCCTATGTGGCGGCAGCGGATTTCCTCTAAAGAAAGGTGTCAGAATGTCCATATGATTGACTTCCAATAGCCGCTGATAAGATAAAAATCAATGTGCTCTAGTGGTGTCGTTAAATAAAACAAACTTTATGTTTTCAGCGATCAGTTTTACTTTCGATACACGCCATCAAAAAGTGGACAATTTCCTTCAATAAAACCATTGCACAATCAATCCAAACTCGGCATAATTCTCTTTAAAAATTCCAAAAGCAGTTGCACCATCACCCACACTCCAGTTGCAAGACTGGGCTAGAGGAAACTCACTTGTTTTCGTTAGTGTTACCATGCACCCACTCTGCTCCCTCCCACACTTTGTTCCTGTCCCAGACGCGGTAGATGATTAAAATCATAAACTGCGCCTGTGATAGGCGTTTG
>JAUTWP010164862.1:0-10833 GCA_033042655.1 Cyathermia naticoides
ATATAGTACGACTGATCGTTGCTTCAGAAATATGGAGTGCGTTGCGCATCAAACAAACGTACAAGATATATTCTAAAATTAATGGTTAAATAATAATAAAAACAGACATTGCCACGTTAAGAAATTCAATGTTTGTAATGCTGTCATTGTGTGATAGTCACATAGAAGCCCATTAAACAAATAATAATAAGTTATTAACCAACCAGATCTCCTCCTGGGTAGGGTATCCGGAAGACCGGATGCCGTGCCCAGGAGGGGCGTGCTTGAACACTTTTGTGATGTAAGCCCGTAAAAATATTTACATTCCATTCCAACTTCAGTATTAAAATGTTATCGCAATTTAAGCAACCTTTATTAACACTTAAAATATTGCAAAATTAATGCTTAAAGAAGCTCGATAAAAGCTGGCTTGTTATCACTTGATTAGCTGCCTGTCAACATATGAAACACGTTGTATCTGAGCGAGGTTTGATTCGTTTATTGCAACAGAACGTGTTGATTAGTTAAGTAGCAGGGCATGGCCTGGCAAGAGACAGCTGCACTGCAAGTCAGTAATTACGAGTGTAGGTGCTGTATCTGGTCAGAGCAATCACTGATGGACGTGAACTTCTACTTAATTAGCATGTGTGATGTTTTAGCAGATGTCTTCCTGGACATGCTATAGTACTAGCTTGTGATGTTCCACTAGATGTCATAGTACTAACATTACATCATTAATAACATGTGATGCTTCAGTACATACCATAGTACCAAAAGTATATGTCATAGTACTAACATAATTATGCCATATTACTAACAGTATATATATGTCATAGTACTAACAGTATATGGCATTGTACTAACAGTATTGTCATTGTACTAACATTATACAGCATAGTACTAACAGTATATGTCATAGTACTAACATTATATATCATAGCACTAACAGTATATGCCATCGTACTAACAGTATATGTCATCGTACTAACAGTATATGCCATAGTACTAACATTATATGTCATAATACTAGCAATATATGCCATAGTACTAACAGTATATGTAATCGTACTAACAGTATATGCCATAGTACTAACAGTATATGTCATAATACTAGCAATATATGTCATAGTACTAACAGTATATGCCATCATACTAACATTATATGCCATAATACTAGCAATGTCATCGTACTAACAGTATATGTCATCGTACTAACAGTATATGCCATCGTACTAACAGTATATGCCATCGTACTAACATTATATGCCATAGTACTAACAGTATGTCATCGTACTAACAATATATGTCATCACTAACAAAATAGTGCTCACATTGGACTAAATAACAGTGACTCTACTGGGGCAAGGATTTCACTGTTTTAGCTTGGTGGACTCACATTGGACTAAATGTTAGCTTGGTGGACTCACAAATAAACCATTAGACTAAATACCAGATACTGCCCAGTGAATAATGTCATAAATCCCTGAAGCCAACTTTCAGTGGAATCATTACTAATTACCCCAACAGTTTACATTACTGCATTTCCATGGCAACGAATCACAGTACTTTAATTCAAATCTATTGTTTCTGGACTTTGATAGCAGAAATGTAATAGCTTAGCCATGTTTCTCATTATAATAATCTCTTTAACCTGAATTGCATTAGCAACCAGAGATTTATTTCATACGTATTTGATAGCCTCGATGAAGATATTAAAGTAGATGTCGGTAGCCACGATGAAGATAGACAGTAAGGTAGATGTCGGTAGCCACGATGAAGATAGACAGTAAGGTAGATGTCGGTAGCCTCGATGAAGATAGACAGTAAGGTAGATGTCGGTAGCCACGATGAAGATAGACAGTAAGGTAGATGTCGGTAGCCATGATGAAGATAGACAGTAAGGTAGATGTCGCTTGTTTGGCTATACGTTGGACATGGTCTACCAAACTTAACCTTTATATGAAAGAGATTGGGAGGAGTTTGGTGTATACGTTTTCTGGATAGTGAAGCAAACAAAACAAAATATACACCGGTATTTACAAATAGTGATATACAAATGTAGGTGGATCCAAAGAAAACGTAATCATTGTGGCTGAAAACGATTCCATTCATCATTTTATTTTTATATACTTTACAATTTGTACACTTTTACTATCTTCATAATGCAATATGACTTTTGAAAGGTTATGTTTGTTTCGCTGATTCATTTTGTCGAAAAAAAACCCAGGGATAGTCGTTTTGTTTTTCAAATTCAATAGATTTGTATTGATGAGTCATACCTGAATGAAATACACATATTCAATTGATCAACAATCTAAACTAAAACAATTAAAAACACACTTCTTACCTATTGTTGAAACCACCGTACCAACAAAATAAAAAGATCCTGAAAAGTCCCATCTTGGGCGTCTGTCACCCACAATCCCAGCAGTCTCCGCAATTCCGTGAATATGCAGCAGATCGTGTAAATCCGAGGCGTTAACACTCCTATACGTATCCAGAAAGGCGTTCACTGCATTCTTATATTTCAGACGATCAGTCTCCTCCTGCTCCCCCTCCAGCAACATGAATACTCCAGCCCCGACCAGCATGTAGAGCACCATCACAACGAACAGTAACATGAACCTGGCATTGTCCTCACGCAGGTGTATTGTAGAGCAACACCCTTTCCTCTTGGAGCGCGGCATCCCGTGCAACTTCTTCTCCCCCTCCTTCACACTCCCACTAATAACGCTGATCTTTTGACGAGTAATATTGCTTTTTTTTGCTTGACCTTCTTCTGTAATAGGGTGTATTCTACTCTAGTGATTTGTGCCCAGGTTTAACCTATGTCATGCGGGTAATCACAGTCTTGTACGATCATATTTAGTTGGATTTCTCCATCCAGCGTTTCCATCGTTCACCGATATTGCCAGCACAGCTGGAACGACGTCATGCTTCTCAATTCTTACCATGGACACACGAACACTGTTTCCACTTTGTACATTTATATTGCAATGCATGGAGACGGATAACACTGTTACAGAGAACGTGCTGAGGTTCTTCAATCAAGGAAACAAATTGTCTTCCTGCATTAAACATCTGAGCAGAGAAAACCTCACAGCATTGTTGTTAACATTTAACCTGTTGCACATTCAGTAATAAAAACATTTCGCGATTAAATCATAATCCAAAGACGATAAGAATTGTTAAAATGAAAACTATTGCATGAGGCACAATCGTTTGTTTTCAAACAACTACATTGGCGATGTCATCTGGTATCCTCGATGCGAGAAACATTTTGAGGACGCGTCAATATAATTAAAGCTTAAGGAGAAAACACAATTCATTGCCCATAACAACGGAGTAAACATGTTGATTTTATATTAAACCATTATTGTACTTATTTCCGAGATCCAGCAGTGCAGGAATAAATGAAGAATGTATGGAAGTCAGTTGGCAAAACTTTACTCAACTCGATAACACGTTGAAGAGTGATAGTCTTCTAACAGGTGAGTCGTTACATAAAAACAATGGAGTGTCTTTAAATTAGCACCCAGTCCTAACAACGTATCGTCTAATGTATTATAATATTTAATTATTAGATAACAACAATGCACAGCCAGACAATACAGTTGTTACATTGTTTTCAATAGTATGAGAAAAAAATAAACTTAAAAGAACAAATCCACGTTTCTTAATCCACGAGAAGTTCCAATGGTAAATACAACTCCTGATTCATTTAATCCTCTGATACAGCATACTTTGTGTTCTTAGCTGTGTTGTGTTGAACACCAGTAAGTTTGTCGTTGAGTGTGTAATTGTTGCAACCCATTCACGCTACCAAGTCAGTGTGAATGCTGTCGTCGAGATTGCCTGTTCGTTAAACACTGCCATACAGTGGATATTCCGTCGCGACGGGATATCAGGAAAATCAATGAAGAGCGCCAATCATTCGGTTTGGATTTCCTATGTAAAAGTACGCGAGTGATCCGCCCTTGTTTTATTACTAAACGTCAGGGATGAAATTTGTAGTCAGTGTTGTTTTATCAGTAAATCCAGATGGTCTCTGGTATTATGTTATTAGCAAAGGCAAGGGATAATATTTATAGTCCATGGTCGTGTTGCATTAGTAAACGCCAGGGATGAAAATTATAGTCCATGGTATTATTTTATTAGTAAAGGCAACGGATGAACATTATAGTCCATGGTAGTATTTTTTTAGTAAACGCAAGGGTAAAATGTATAGTTCATGGTCTTATTTTATTTAGTAAAGGTCATGGATGAACATTGTAGTCCATGGTCTTATTGTATTAGTAAACGAAAGGGATGAACATTATCATTGATAGTCTTGATTGGAGTGTGACTACAGGGGTCATGTTTTGATCAGACTGACAACTAATAACATCAGAGAAATACTTGTCGCTACTGGAGGAAAAACCAAACTGTACAAAGCTCCAAACAAGAGTCATTGCCATACGTTTCTGCTTGTTTGTATCATATGAATTACATGAACATTGGTCAGAACTATCGCCTCAACTCTCATTTGGTTTAATGTATATAATCATTATTAGTTTTGTCAAAACAAAAATAAAATATATAACGATCAAAGACTAATCTCTGTATAAGGAAGCGCCCAAAGGGATTTGGAAAAATTGTAATTATGAATCGTTGTTTGCAATAGTTGAGTGTGTCCTGTTCCACCTGAGGTACCATTAACAGACAATCCTTAAAACGTAAAAAAGGTGTGTTTTATTCAACCACGCCACTGGAGCAAATTGATTTGTTTCATCTTACCATAGGCTACTGGACGTTAACTGTATGTTATGTATTTAATTTGTTCATTGTTAATGTAGTAAAAGAATGAATATAAATTATCTATATTTAGCTGCAAAACATTAGACACTTAAATAAGAAAGATAAAATGACGAACATACAATGTGTTTGAAAATCACACGTAGAGATTGCCATATACCCAAAACTGTGATACTATTTTATGGCTAACAGATTGTCTAGGAAATAATAAATATTAAAAAGGTAGATTTTGGTTTGCTAAGTGTCCTCTTTCTGTTTCCTCTTTGATATCCTCCTAACCAAAGAGACTGGTTCATCCAGAAACATGAAAGTTCTGTCATATCTGTAAAAACGTGAATATAAAATAAGAGTTGCCCATGCGAAGGCAGTGTTTCCTCTAAATAATGATCATGTGTTTGACGTTCAATAACTAGTGATTAAAAAGCAATCAAGGTGCTCTAGTGGCGTCTTTGATGTCCTCCCATATTCCTCTACTGACATGACTACTCTATCAGTCTACATCCTCCCGCCCACTTCATATTCCAGTCATTGCCTTTGCTACAGCAACCTATCTGTCATCTCCTAACAGCTTGCTTTGTGGCTCTGCTAGCCTCATAATTGACTGAACTTTATTTCGCTCAAGAACACGATGGGTGTTGCATAGAGGTGTTTACAAATATTGCACTAGACTAGAAACACTTTCCACGTGCTTACGTCACCATGGGTGTTCAAACACGCTCATCTTGGTCACGGCGTCCGGTAGATCGGGTGCCTTACCCGGGACGAGATTGAAAATGTTCCGTGGTCGTTATGAGATAAAGATCCTCTAACAAATCATTTACCAAGCTTCCCAGTATCCAGACACAAAAAACAACAATGCGAGTGGATGGAATTGTGTTAGAATATGAGATTCCATTCTTTAATCATCGAAAGAGGTAGTAGCCCCTCGTTAGCACGTGATATATTAATGTTAAGTTATCTGAAAACGTCACCAGAACATCCTTGTTCTAGCCCGTAAAGTCCTAAATATGTCCTCACACACACACACACACACACACACACACACACACACACACACACACACACACACACACTCTCTCTCTCTCTCTCTCTCTCTCTCTCTCTCTCTCTCTCTCTCTCTCTCAGACACACACAAACATAAATTGAAAGAGATAGAGATATATATAGACAAACGACATATTACAGACAATAATATATAAAATCTAAGATAGATAGCAAGAGAGTGAGACAGATATATACATAGACAGACATACGGACGGACGGACAAATGGATGGATAGACAGATATATATACATACATACAGAGAGTAAAAGTAAAGTTTGTTTTGTTTAACGACGCCACTGCCTGGAACACATTGATATTTATCTTATTATCGGTTATTGGATGTCATTCATAATTATGGTAATTTTGACACACTTTTTAGAAAGAAACCCGCTGCCGCCACACAGGCTACTATTTTTGATAAACAGCAAAGGATCTTTTATATGCACTTTTCCATAGACAGAACAGTACATACCACGGCCTTTGATAAATCAGTTGTGTTCCACAGGTTGGAACGGAAAATAGCCCAAACTGCAGCTGTGTCCACTGAGAAGGATCGATCCGACGACTAACCGCTTCAAAGGCGGGCACGCTATCGACTGAGCTACATCCCGCTCCCACAAATAGATAGACAGAGGAAGGAGAGAGAAAATTAAAAAGACATACATATTTTTTTAAAGGAGATCCAGTCACCAGTGTGCATTTCTATGTGAAAACTGTTAAACATACAATTTTAATGCTTCATTTTATACTCATTTTTGTAATATGTTCCTTGGGGTTATATTTTTAAAATATATAATTATAATAATATTATTGGTATATAATATTTAATGTAAATTCTATACTAAATTAATGGTAGTATGTAACCATCAAATACTCATTCCAAACGAAAGATAACTCTATCAGTGTGACCTTCGCCTTGGGTTATGGTTCCATGTAGCTTCCGGTAAATATGATGTAAATGTGATGATGTCTCCCTGACTTTGTTTCAACGACTGGTGAACTGACAGGTTGTTGAATTATTTTAAATACAAGAACTTTTTATACTCCTATGCATTCTTATTATTTTAAGACAAAAAACATCGAGGATTTGTCACTATACCAAAAGTGTTGTCAACATCGTGACTTGTTAAATAAAACTACGCATGTGCACCAAAAGTATTTTAAACATCATCTGTCAAAATTTATTATGCATACTTTTATTATTCTATACATTGGACATAATGTCTAAAGAGAGTTTTGTGTATGCTGTTAGCACTTATTCAGTTGAACAGTTTTGTTTTAATGTGCCGTTCCTCCTGTCAGTGTGACCAAGTGTCACATTGAAATTGGTTCCAGACGATTGTCGCGCCTTGTCATTTCGTCCCAGTTATTTCAAAAACATGAGAATGAGCTTAAATACACATAAAATGAAGATATAGTTGGTTAAAGAATGCACTTTAACTGTGTTTGAACATTCTTATTGAGGAAAGCATATAAATGAACCAGAACCTCTATGTTGAAAGTCCACTTAAACAAATTTTAGGCTAAAAAAATAATTTATCTGATAAGCAATCTCCTTATCTGGTTGTCCCACTGGAAGGACTTTCTCCCGGTACTGTCAGTTGCAGTAAGCCTTAACCTGGCCATGGTTATTACACGTTCTATTATCACTTAGAGCTTAAAAACACTACAAACCATGTAACACTAATGGGATTTGAACCCATGCCATCAGGACCAAGAGTGTGAGTCCTACCACTAGACCACACATTTAACAACAATCGTGTATTTTAAGGCTTTTAAATGTCACAGCTAACGTATACGTCCTTATGGAATGAATTGATCATTGTCGAATGTGAGTACGGGATAATTCGGAAGCGGAAGTGTTCCGAGCTCATCACAGAAGATTAAAAATGACGATTCATGACAAAATATGGTGTGCATTTCGAGTTAGAAAAGTAGACATTTTTTATTTATAACTATCCCTAACCCTAAATCTTAACTTAAAACAAAAATGGAAAATTGTGAATTATTTTAATTTATAAACTTTTTCAGACAGTATCACCAATACAGGATAATTTTGGATTCTTCATTTCTGACCTACCAACATTTTATAGAGATCGGACATTTTTAACACAAGACAATGAATCAACTGTCTCAAATTCCCAGAAAGTCGATCAAACCCAGTTGGCAGTGTCTCCATGCAGGCTTATTCAGAACGGCATCTCCAGGATTTACTGGCGGCAGCACTGTTTCAGACATGTCTTGTAAAGGATGCTGCATTCTCCGTCACCTGACCTCTGCTTCACGTTCTACGTCCAAACACCCAGCTAATTTGCAGGTATGATTAAATCAGTAAAAATGTAATTTGCCAAAAATAATATTTAATACTCCATAAAGAACGAATACAGTAAAAAAAATCTTCAAAGGAAATATTCAGGCGAAAATACCAAAATCTAAATTACAACACAAACTTAATTCCCCACATAATTAGTTCCCTATGGTGTGGTAAATGATTTAGCAATATTGTCCCATTGGCGTAATACGATAATTTTTCCCAAAAATTCCCTTGTTAGAGGTAGAATTTGCGAAATATTAGTGTGCGGAAATATTTCTCTTTACTGTATTTATTATGTAGTTTCATTTGTGTTTTATAATAAAAAAAATTGTATAAATTATTGATGTATTAAAATTAATTTAATTTCAATTTAAAAACGTAACTTACTAAATTAATTATAAATCAATGTTTTCATCTGATCACCAGTTTTGTAACATTTTGGTTGAGTTGTCTTTAATTTAATTTTCTATTCTTTGTCGTAGGTCAACATGAAAAGGTTTCAAAAATAACTATCAGTAATCAGAACAAATAATAATGGGTGTTCAAAATCCCTTTACCACAAAACATCAAAAATGTATATATTGTGATATTGATTTAGCTTTGTTCATTCTTTTGTTTTTGTTCCATGCTGCTGATAATGATAGCATCAGCTGAGTTACTAAATGAATGACTTCTGTTTTACAGGCTTTGTGTTCTTTGAGGCTTTCAAAGAACATCAACAATGAATTCAGAGCATTTTCATCTCTTTTGAGAAGATCTGGTTTTCACAACAGTCAAGATTTAACAAGACTGTTTGGATTGGGTGAGTAAATAATGAAATCAACACAGATAAACTCAACAATGGGATTTAAAAGTAAACTTTTGTTTTATTTAACATCACAAGAGCACATTGATTTTTTATCTCATCTGCAACTATTGGGCATCATTCATATAAGGTAATTTTGACACATTTCTTTAGAGGAATCCTGCTGCCACCACATAGGCTAGTCTTTCCGATAAGCAGCAAGGGGTCTTTTATATGCACTTTCCTACAAAAAGGACAGCACATACCATGACTTTTGATGAATCAGTTGTGGACCACTGGTTGGAACGGTAAATTGCAGCTGGCTTCAATGAGATTTTTTTATTAATTACATGTGATATTTTGGTTATTTCTGTATTTAAATAAAACATTCTTTTAAAATATGAACTCTTCTATGGTTGTGTTTAAACTGACTGTTCAAACATGTGTGTTGTATTTTAGGTCAGGTTCGACTATTTAGCACAAGCAATGGTCGCTTCAACATGGATGATGATAGGACTCAAGAAGAAAAGGAAAAGGATCCTGGTATAATTTTAATGTTTCTTTTTAATGTTAATGTCATTAGTTTGGAAATCCATTGATAAATTAATGTCATTAGTTTGGAAATCCAGTGTTATCATCACTTGAC
This sequence comes from Cyathermia naticoides, assembly GCA_033042655.1. Taxonomy (NCBI): domain Eukaryota; kingdom Metazoa; phylum Mollusca; class Gastropoda; order Neomphalida; family Neomphalidae; genus Cyathermia; species Cyathermia naticoides. Next base: position 9,562 of record JAUTWP010164862.1, read on the forward strand.
ATTTTTCAGTTTGATGTTGATGCATCTTTACCTGTTGAGACTTTCAAATTCAGGTGGCAGCCGATGGCTCTCTGGCTACTGGAGCTCCTGCGCCAGCTACTTTTCTCTCAACTGCCAAACATATTAATATGCATGTTTTTTGTGACAGTATTTACATGATGCCAAAACATTATGGTGCCTGCTACTTTAACTTAACTCCCCTATAACTTAAAACAATTTGAAAGCCTTGCCTGTGCTGCCTATAACTCCTAGACTTCAAAACTATTTTCCTTAGAACTACTATTTTGTGACCGATTTATATTTTAGTTAAAAGTAATAAAACAGTCATAAGTTAATTGTTTTAATTCTTATTTGAGATTTTTAGAATCTAGAATAATTACATCGAAAACGCTAATATCGATCTTTGTTTAAAACACTGAATTGTATATTTAATATTTATCTTTATTTAAAAGTTCAGAATTCTGGATTTATCAAGAATTCTGGATTTTAGCACATTTCAAGATTTTTTTTAATGGACCTATTTCCTCTCTGATAATGGTTTTCTTTCCTTTACATATTTTCTTATTTTCGTTTGTGATTGATGTATGTTTAGAATTATCATTTATTGTCTTGTTTTCCATTCAGTGAGTTCAAAATACTTATTCATCGGGCTGCTGTTCATGATCATGGTTGGATACCTGCTGTTAGCAGACGCACCTTTAAAGACAGAGGATCAGTCTGGGCTGTTCAGGTTTATTTCATGGAATGAATTCTACTATGAAATATTGGCCAAAGGGGAGGTAAATATTTATTAAATAAATAAATGTTTAATAGTCGCAAATGGGTGAAATTTTTTCGCAACGATGTTAAATTCTATAATAATTCACTCACTCATCTAGTAGAAACTGAAAAGTATGTTAGAGCCCCTTAAAAAAGAGATCCCTAAACTGTTTTATTTAGCAAATATTCCATTCTTTTAATATTGTTATCGAATAAATAGGTAACTTACAGTTAATGTATATAATTCAATGAACTTTCTTTTAGTTTCTGACATGCATTTCTTTATTTTACTCCAGGTTGAGTCCATTGTAATACGTCCAGAACTGGAAATTGCCATAATTAATCTACAAGAAGGTGCTGTTATAAAGGGGAAAAAGGTAAGCAGGTTCGACACAATTGTAAAAGTAAAGTTTGTTTTTAACGATGCAACTGGAACATCTTATCATCGGTTATTGGACATCATTCATATGGTCATTTTGACACACTTTTTAGAAGGAAACCTGCTGCTGCCAC
>JAUTWP010164873.1:0-10831 GCA_033042655.1 Cyathermia naticoides
CACAACTGTGGTTTTTATTTGATGTGGACTTTTGCCCGACGCATTAATAAAAATACGCATTTTTGTTCACTCATGTACGGACGCAATAATATCATGACGCATTAATTACCTGATTTACAGTAATTTATAGTTACCGTAGTTTTTATAAATTATATTATATCACTGAAAATGATTATGTACTATATGAAATAAAAACATAAGGATTGTGTAACTTTATATTAACATATTGTTTTAGATGCCAGTGGTCAAGGACTGTTGAACATGAAACTTTCAGAAGCTGTGAAACTGGAGGTAAATAAGTCATACATTTATTTGAAAGATACATTAAAAATACAAATATTCATGTGTAATTCTGCTATTTATACATGCCCAGTCAAAAATGACATTTGCAGGATCATATAACACCCACAAATCGAAAAACTGTATGGTTATCAACTTATTGATTATAAACTATACTTTATGAATGAAGAAAGATATAATTTCAATTACAACCTAGTAAATATTTTCCAGTGATAACAGTTTCTGACCATTAATTTTTATTTCTTTGTATAGGTTTGCCACATCTTGCAGCACTTTTGTGATGTCCAGCTACGACACAGGGTGGAATCCATCATTGCCTTCTCAGATGGATTTGTATCAAACCTCCAAAGTGTAGGTTTTTAATTTTTATAATTTGTATATTATACATTGGTTTTAATTGTACTAATGTTGTATGTTTTTAATTTTATAATTTATATATTATACATTGGTTTTAATTTTACTAATGTATGTTTTTAATGTTATAATTTATATATGACATTGGTTTTAATTGTACTAATGTATGTTTTTAATTTTATAATTTATGTATTATATATTGGTTTTAATTGTACTAATGTTTATAATTTTTTTATAAATGAGAGAATTGAAGGTTTAAATTAATAAAAAGAAAGCAAAAGAGATCACTATAATTATAATATTCTGTCAGTTCATCTGTGTCAGTGGATTATGAACAAATTTAATAAGACAGATCTATAGGCTATTTAATACAGGTTATTTAATGCTATATTAACCAAATTAACTAATTTAAGATGACCTCGTAAAACAATGCAAATTATTTCATATTACATTAACTAATTGTAGAGAGAAGTGTTTGTTACTAGGTAATACATATTTGTGACTGAGCAGGTTTGACCGAGGTGATTTCTTTTCAGGACCAACTTCGACGCTATAATGAGATCAAGCAGGCTGATCTGCCCTCTTCTGTGACAGCTCGCAAAACTCGGGAATTCAGATGCCCAGCAAGTCACCAGGTAAGTTTTATTTCAGTGTGAATTAATGAAAGAAAATCCAATGTGTATAACCACAAAGATTAAGACTTGGTCCTTATATTAAGAACAAACTCAGTCCCTACGTCGCCCCATTTGTAACCAAAAAAATCTCAACCTACTATGAAGGGATCTGAACCATGACTAAAACTGAGAGCAGTGCTCTACCAATTGATCTGATAGGGAAATTCCTAACACAACTACAATTATAATATTTTCAGATGAAGTCGTTGTTGACATTCAAGCCCACTGAGGATGAAGGTGGACACTTGGAACCCAGTCCGTGTGCTGATGAGATTCAAGAATGCCTCCATGGTTTCCATAGTGATCTCCTGCAACACTGTAAAATGCCAGCCCTGGAAGAACAGGACAAAAGAGTGCCAGAAACTACCGAGGCACCCAAGCCACCCAGCTTGAGTGAACGACTCATGCAGTTGGTCGGTCTAGCAAGAAAAGAAATTCTCCAAGAGTCTACTAATAATAATAATCAAAAGCCTGGTGTGTTAAGATTTTGTATTTATTAAACTAATATACAACATACAGGTCAATGAAAATTTAAAATTGCTGTTAGTAGGAGATAATGCCTCAAGTGTAATGTTAGTTTTTAAATATTTATTATATTGAAACATTGTGAAACTGTTTGTGGTTATCTGAGCATGGAATAAGAAAAATAATATTCACTGGATAATTGTGTCCAAGAACATTAATATAACTTGACCTGAATTATATTGATTCACAACCTTTTTATTTTGTTTCTTTTTGATGTCTTCTTATAGCAAGAAAATAAAAACTGTATTCCTCAAAGAATTTCAACTCCTGCAAACCATTTTGCATGAGATGAAATATTGTAATTCTGCAAATATATGTGGTTAAAAGAACATAATGTATCCATCATTAAATAAATTTCCACCACTGTAAACTGCAAACCATATAAGATGAAATATTTTAATTCTGAAAATTGTTGTTTCTTCAATAATGTGGCTGGAATTATACCGTGGTAAGAGGTTACAACATATTCCACTTTGTTTTGCAGATTCTATTCAGATGCTTGTGACCACCACCATGGTGAAGTGGGCTATTGAGTCATTCATCTCCAATCAGGACCTGGTCAGAGAGATGTTCAGTCTTCTCCACAGACAGTATGATGGCATTGGAGAGGTATGCTTTCTGTAATACAAAACATTTGTCAACTTGTGACACCGCAAAATAGCCCAAAATTTCTTCTTATCGGTAAAAAAAGAAGAAGCCTAATATGCTTATTTTTTCAAAATAGTTTTTCACATTAAGAGATTGCTAAACCTATAACACTCCTGTAGGAGGTTGATGACAACCACATTGAAAATTAGCAAATATTCTCCAAAGGAAGATGATATAGATATTTGATTAAGTGAGTTAGTCATTTACCTAATACAAACAAAATGGTTTGGTCAGTATTACTTGATAACTATTCTTTGAATATTTCTCTAATTTAATGTTACAAATTATTAATAATCATAATGTTATACCTAATGTTTACAAATTGTTATCATTGTATAGCCTATAGGGACCATTAAAATATTATGTTATACTCTGGTAGTGTAGGTTCAAGTATTATGATCCATTATGATCTAGCATTATAAAGGATTATAGGATGGAGATTTGTCTAATTTTGACAAAAATAGCATTAAGTAATAATTGAGCAACCCCATGTATAAAAGTATAAAAATATGTTAAATGTACTTTACAGTTGTTGTGTGCTGTGGACAAAGCTTATGCCATCAACAGCCGTAGTCATGAGGATATCAATGTGCTTCTCAAGAACATCGGAGTTATCCGCTCCTTGCTGCAAGTACAGGCTGACCATGATGAAGAGGAACTGATGAAACACAGTCTCAAGTAAACAGTCTCTTTGTTTTCTCTCATTAAACTGCCATCTATCACATGTAATATGAAGTACAGTCAAACCTGTCTTAAGAACCCTCCCAAAATAGTAACAAAAAGTGATCTCTAATAAAGACAGGTAGCTGCTTAACAAAGGTTATATTATACTAAATTAGCTCATTGAGTAGGAGAAAATAAAGGTGACCTTTGAAGACAGGTGGCTGCTTAATAAGGTAGCCTCTTGAGTAGGTTAGACTGTATCTTAATGGTACTATTATTACATTAACCTTCATACTACTGAATTAATTGTAGTCAGATGTAGCTCAGTTGGTAGTGTCCCACCTTTGAAGCAGTCGGTCATCAGATCGATCCTTCTCAGTGGATAATATCCATATAAAAAATTGATTTTGGATCTTGATTTAACATGAAAGATTTTTTTTTAGAAATAAACTTTCAAATGTTACATTTTAGGGATGCAATGGACAACAAGGTGTTTTTCCAGCACCCTGACTTAATGCGAGCTCTGTGCGTGCATGAGACTGTGATGCAGTTGATGGTGAACACGCTGAACAAAGCACAGCAACAACAGTCTGCCACAAGTGGAACCGATCCTGGAGCTCCTCAGGGGAGACAATCAGCTCCATCAGGAACTCTTGACAGCCTCACTGAACAAACCAAGGTGATTTTTCATTCTCAGCTTTTCTCTGTTTTCGATAGTTCACATAACAGTATACAGTGGATTCTGTCTAAACCGGACATCCATGGGACCAAGGAAAATGTCAGTTTTTCAAAGGGTCCAGTTTTCAGTGGTTAGATTTACTAAATGGACACATTGGGACTGAATTGTTTATCCGCTTTGGAGGTGTTTCACTTTACATGATAAAAAACAATAGTTACAAAATGTATGTATGGACATTTTACAAGCAAAAGATTAAAATAAATTTTCTAGATGCAAATATAACAATTTTAGAAACAGATAATTTTTCTACACAGTTACTCAATTGTTAATGAGAAAATCCAGTTATATGCATCTATTTGATTATTTAATTATTCTGCTTGGATAAATAGCCATCACTTTTGGAACTTAAGGAAAGTTACTGGGTAAGTTGTTATTATTTCTTAAATATTGTTTTTTTTCTTTTACATTTTTGTAAAACAGCTTTGTGAATGGAAATTAATTTGATTACATTTTGTACTTGCATCTTACATCTATTTATCATTGTTTAAATAATAGATTTGACAATGTGTATTACATATTGTGAGGAAAGCAAAATTTTGCTTTCTCACAAACGACTTGTTGGTTGTAGTAATAATGTAAAATATTAGTGGAACTTGGTATAATCTCATTTAATTCTTTGGGAGACATATTTTGTATGCTTGGCTTTACCTTTATCTATCGCTTAGGGGTACACTGTTTCTTTCAGAATTGCCAAAGAAATTATAAAGTATTTTCACAAATATTTTGACCAAATAAAATTACATTTATCATGGGTTGTATGTTATTTAAGACAAGCTTCAATATAAGCCATTTTTACATTATTTCTTAAGCATGTATGTTTCTGAGAACCTTCTTTATTCTCACTCAATAAACGCCTGAAAAACCATGTCATGAAGAATTATCACCAAAGAATTTTCACAGCAGTTTTCCTTTCAGCATGTTTATGATAAATACAATGCCATGGAGAATTGATAAGACTGCAGCAATCTGCATGCGTTGCTTGTTCAAAATTTGGCTATTAAATAATTCTTCATCTGCCATTTATTATTTTGAAAATATACATAGGCTATGATATAATTCATATCAATGGTATGATATAAATATTTATAAAAATAAAGAAACAAATGAAAAAAATCATATCAGAGGCCATTTTTAGTGGGTTGGGGGTTTATATATTTTTCAAAATACTTATGGTATGATGCATAAATTATTGTCAATAATCATAGGTATGAAATAAATTATAGCATGTTAGCTTTGATGGCAAAATTTAGATAATTTTCTTTAGAATATTAGAAGAACAGAAAAAGCTATTTAATGCCAATTTATTTTTCATAAAAATAATAACACCAAAATAAAAATCTTTTAAAAAAAGATGGGTATAATCTGAAAATTTGATGAAACATGTTACCGTGAATAAGGCAACTATTGTTGTAGCATTAGGAATATTGACTAAATGTAATAAGAAAATTACATTGATATTGTAGCTTTGTTTGTATACCATCTAGGCATGTTTGAATATACTTTAGATTGCTTGATAGATACATTAAGATCAGTTATGAAGTAAATCATACAAAAACATAAAAACCAATGGCTATTATTAAATATGCTTGGAGATTTCTTCTTTAATTTGATGATCCTCCTTTATTCTTAGATGTGATCAACTTTTTATTTCAAGTTGCAATCTCATTTTTCTGATTCAAAATTTAAGTACAAAAAAATTAATGCAGTGTTGGTATCTGTTAATAGGGAAAACATATGGATTTATTAACACAATTCTCAAAACAATATGCCATTTTTACAGCAGAGTTAACACAAAAGATGGACCTTACTGGTAAAAGTAACAAGGCAAATATTTTCTATGCTGCTATAGCTGATGATCGATTTATATGCGACATAAATTGACACAGCAGTTGATTTGTTTAAAAGAAAGGCACATTATGACCATAAAACAAACCAAAAACACATTCTAAATGATAAAATATTAAAAATATTCCAGATATTGCAGCTTTAATATTTGGTTTCTTGATTCCACACTCTCAATATTTTTGCTAGAGGGTATAATGGGTGGCCAGGATATTTTGAACAATCGTAAGTTACTCCTTATACATTCAAGATTGTATCATTAAGTGAAACATATCTCTGAGGTAGAGAGCATCTGTCTTAGAAATGGCTGTGTGTCATGTCGATGTTTGTCTTTCATCATTTATAATTAAGGCCATTTTCTGTTTGAGTCAATAGTCCATAACTAGTAGAACAAAGGCTGTCATATGTACACATTGTGTTGTTCTATCAGGTCAGGTCAAGTTGTTTAACGTCTATGTTCAGAGCCAGGTTGTTATACCAGATGCCCGTTCTGTCTATGGAAAGGTGCCTATAAATGTTGTCTATATGAGGAACCCTGTTTTTTATTTTTTTATTCTTGAGCTATTTCAGACACAGAACCTAATAGTTATCATTATGCTCTTTTAGCATGATACTGTTATTTTATTTAACAGTGTGATAAGCATTTTATTAATTACAAACATATTTGATTGTATCTGTAGGACACACCAGGAGATATGGTTTTGATATGTTGTCAATTCATGTGCTATTTTAAACACAGAAACTGTCATACAGATAGTAGTATGGATGTATATAACAACCTTGACATGACTTAAAATAAAAGACTGTTGTAGGAACCATTATAAGTGTTGGTTATCAGACACTGACAGTGGCAGATCCAGGGTGGATTCACTGGGGTCAGACCCCTACATCCAACCCTACTGAAAAGTTTAGATTTTTTCACAATGAATACATTCACCACATTGTTCAAAGAATTCTAAATATAAATGCCGCTTGAAAAATGCTGGATCTTCCTATGATAAAAAAACAATTGTTTTCTGCTTTGTTTTACAGTGTGACAAACATTTTATTTAATTACAATGGTATATGTATAACAATATTTATTAATCTTCTTAGGACACAGCAGCGGACATGGTAGTGATGTGCTGCAGATTCTTGTGCTACTTTTGTCGAACCAGTCGTCAGAACCAGAGAGCCATGTTCGAACATCTCAGCTATTTGCTCGACAACAGCAGCATGTTGCTGGGTTAGTTAGAAAGCCCAGTTTTTTATTTTGTTAAATTGTATCTAAAATTTTGATGTGAACAGTAAAATATCAAATAGTAAGAGAAATATGTTTGTCAGTATACAGTGGACTCTGTCTAAACCCACATTTGTCTAATCCGGATCTCCCATCCAGCTACATATCACTGGATAAAATTGGTTTATACTGGCACTCTGCCTAAACCAGTATACAGTCAAACCTGTCTTAAGCATCCACCCATAGGAGTAACAAAAAGTGACTCCTTAAGACAGGTGGCTGCTTAATACAGGTTATATTGTAGTAAAATAGTTGAAAATAAAGGTAACACTTGAAGACAGGTATCTGCTAAACACAGATGGCCGCTTGAGCAGGTTTGACTGCATTAGTAACTATTTTATTTTTCTTGTATTTTAAATATTTACAATTTGCAGCTCGCCCCTCTCTGCGTGGGTCATGCCCACTGGATGTTGCCTGTGCCTCGTTGATGGATAACAACGAGCTTGCCTTGGCATTGAGAGAGTCTCACCTGGACAAGATCTCTGCCTACTTATCACGATGCGGCCTGCAGTCCAATGGTGAGCTCATGGAGAAAGGCTACCCGGATGTTGGCTGGGATCCGGTGGAGGGAGAGAGGTTCCTCGATTTCCTCAGATTCTGTGTCTGGGTTAATGGTATGTATCAGCAGTCATATCACCATATAAAATAATGGCATATGTTACTTTTCGAGATATTTTTTTTGCCAGTCTAGTTAGTTTGCCTGTCCTAAATTGAAAAGATCAATGCTTTTAATATCCAGTTTGGTGCATTTTTTAATTTTTTTCTCCAGTCATGAAAATATGATTTAGGCCATTATTTTAACACAGTGACACTATGATATTAGTTACACTATGAATTACAAAGATATAAATTATATTGTGAACATGTATCTGAAGTCAAATTTTCATTCATATCTCATATAATTTAAGTTTCTTTAGGAAATGCAAATATGTAAATTACATTATGAAGATAGTAAAGCTAATTATTCAATAAATCTGTAGACATTTTTAAAATTTTAAACTAATTTAGAAAGGATGTTAGATTTTAATGCTAAAATTACAAAATTCTTTGGACTATAAATAAGTTAAGTCTAGTGCTGTGAACATGATTATCTTTTAAAATTATATTGATTTCTATTTCTATTAATAGCCCATGTTTTTTACCAGAGACTACTGTCTTGAATAGTTCTCTGATAGAAGCACATTAATAAATTTACCATAATGCTTAAAGTGGCAGTGACTGTTTTAAAAAAAATATTTCACCATTTAGAATATATCTTGTACGTTTGTTTGATGCGCACCACGCTCCATTTTTCTGACGCAATGATCCCGCTGTACCATGTTTAGGTCACGTGAATAGCGCTACGACACAGGTGGTGACCCGCATTTCAGATTTATAGTGTATTTTGCATGATCTAATTACGATACAGCAAATCATTGCATCAGACGGGTGAAGCATAGTATGCATCAAACAAAAGTACAAGATATATTCTAAATGGTTAAATATTTAAAAAAAACAGACATTCCCACTTTAATTTATATAAGCTATTGTTTTCAGGTGAAAGTGTGGAAGAAAATGCTAATCTCGTGGTTCGTCTGTTGATTCGACGACCTGAATGTCTCGGTCCTGCTCTGAGAGGAGAAGGCGGAGGTCTGCTGCGAGCAATCCGAGAAGGAATCCGCATGTCAGAACAAATAGCTGCCAGCCGTGACGGGACGTCATGCAGCTTCCTAGCAGCCATGAATGATGATGATGATAGCGGAGGAAACTTCCTCTTTCAGAGGTATGTAGTGACTGTTAGGTGTCAAACTTACAGTATTTATAAGACATATCTTCAAAAGTACGCCTGATGCAGAGACTATTAACATATATGCAGTATTTATAATACATGGTCTACATAAACTCTCTGCCACTATATAGGCTAAACTTTTAAATAAAAAGTATATTTTTAAAGATTTGTAGCAACAATTAATGATGACTTCCTCTTTCAGAGTTATTTAGTTAATTTGAAAAAAATGTTTGTTTAATGACACCTCAACACACTGTTTTTAATCACTATTAGTTATAAAATATATAGTATTTGTGAAATATGGTCGTCAGAAGAAACCCTGGCACTACATAGGCTACTCTATTAAATAAGTAGGTAATGGATTTAAATTCACTTTCCAATAAACAGGACAATATATACCACAATCATTGATGAACCAGCTGTTGACCACTAGTTGGGAGAAGAAATATTCCAATGGGTCCATGGAGAGGGATCGATCCAATGACCTGTTGCAACTCAGGTGGACAGGACCACTGAATTACATATGCTCAGTGTAGTTATATTTATTATTTGTATTTTTATTTACTGGTAGTCTTATTCTTATTTTACAGCAAGTATGACTTTTCTGCCCTTCCACCTGAAGATGATGAGGACTACATTGACATGGGTGGAGCCATTCTGAACTTCTATGCCAGCCTTGTTGACTTGCTAGGTCGGTGTGCACCTGATGCAGAGACTATTAAAGCAGGTCGCAGTGACTCTCTGAGAGCTCGTGCTATACTCAGGAGTCTGGTATCTATGGAGGACCTGGAGGGAGTGCTGGGTTTGAGATTCATTCTGCCTGTTGGCTTGCATACAAATCCAGCAACGTCAGGAGATGATAGTGAGTATACTCTAACTTTAAAATGTCCATACCTTTTAAAGAAAATGGGAACATTGAATAGATTGGGATTACTGTTCAAGCACACTCCAATTGGGAGCATCTTCTGTCAAAAACCATGGGGCACTCCCACTGGTTGTAGTTGATTATATTTTTTATTAGTTCTTGAGTAAGAACCAGGAACCGCTCCCAATGTGAGGGTGAACATTAAATTCCTCTTGATTTTACTTCTGGTAAGCAGCAAATTCAGGGTTGGACTATAGTGGTGGTGGGGTCAATACATATAAATTATAAATATGCATGCATGGATTTCACACTATGATATATAATCCTTGATTACCAAACATATATGATAGTAATGTTCCAATTAATAGAGTTAATCATTGTTAATCTGTTTTGCTCTCTTCCAGCTGAAAGTCAGGCTCCACCAGCCAGTGACTTGCCTCCAGGGCTGCTGCCTAACCACAAGTCCTCTATTGTGATGTTCCTAGAACGTGTGTATGGGCTGGATGACCAAAGTGCATTTTTCAGAGTGCTTGAAGAAGCTTTCTTGCCAGATTTGAGAGCAGCAACAACACTGGATAGTGTAAGTCAAATTAATTAGGATTGTTTGAGTTTCTAGTTTTTGTGGAAGCTTAAATGATTGTGTGAAATTGTTGCAATGTGATTTGGTTCAGCTGGTTCACTTTCTGCTGTAGACACTATTGCTTCAGAAAGTGACATGGCTTTCACATTGAACTGTTACCTGTGTAAAACTCGAAGCTTTCTCATCAACACTATTAAATAAACATTGTTACATGTGTTATATTGTTTTTATTGTCACATAAAAAGTGTTATTTTTTGTAGGCTTTATTAATTGTATCATATTAATGTTTTACTTTAATATAAAATGTAGTTTTTTTGTATGTAGGCTATGGCTTCAGAAAGTGACATGGCTTTAGCACTGAATCGCTACCTGTGTGCCTCTGTTCTGCCACTGCTGATGAGCTACAGTGAATACTTCGGAGATGCTGACCACTACTCTCACATCCTGGACTCGCTGCTGCACACGGTCTACCGCTTGTCGAAGTGCAGAACTCTCACCAAGGGACAGCAGGAGGCCGTGTCTGATTTCTTGGTGGCGTTTACAAAGTGAGTTTCTTAACACTACTTCAACATTACATTTGAATTTATTACTATT
>JAUTWP010164884.1:0-10830 GCA_033042655.1 Cyathermia naticoides
GCGTATTTAAATAAAACACAATTTACTTTTATATGCACGATGTTCCAATAGCTGATGATAAGATAAAAATCAACGTGCTGCAGTGGCGTCTTTAAATAAAACAAACTTTACTGTATACTTATATGAGCGGGACGTAGCTCAAGCGGTCGTCATCCAATAGCAGATAAGATAAAAATCAATGTGCTGCAGTGGCGTCTTTAAATAAAACAAAGTTTACTTTTTACTTTAGGTGAGAGTCCTGCCAGTCAGAGACAGGTGACCATCATGCTTCTGCTGGTGTCGTTCGTCTTTCTCTTCCTGACCGGTCCTATGGGGATCATCCTCATGCTGGACAGGTACACCTGGATACACGTGTCCACGAAGCAGGAGGCCGTCGCACGCTTGATTCACAGTATCGTCGACAACATGATGTACGCTAACCACGCTGTCAACTTCATTTTTTATTGCATGAGTGGGCAAAGGTTCCGAAACGAACTCAAGCGAACGTTCTGCCTGGTGTTGCGCTCCAAACGAAATGCCCCTGAAACAATGACCCCAGCCATTAGCAAAACTTCATCTGTAGACTTTGGAACAAACACCACGTTAGAGTTCATGTGAATAAACCATTCAGAGTCAGGCTTTTATAGCAGACGCCGAATAAACCAAACAGTTCCTGTTGTTTAACGTCTACATTCAGAGTCAGACTTTTATAGCAGACACATCTCCTGGGCGCCGTGAAACAAGGGAGTTCCTGTTAGCTAAGCCATGGGACAGTAGTTAATAAACCAAGCAGTTCCTGGAGTTTTCTTACGAGTTTAACTAAGGCTGAACTTGTTGTCAAAGTCACGTTAATGATTTAGAGTAGAGGACCTACATCATTTGGCGGACAATGGAGAAACTAGTCAACAATGAATAAGGAATCGTAAGCATCCAAGAAGCAAACATGTAGCCTACATGCATGCAACACATACATAAGCATCCGAATTTGAGTGAATTAAAATTAATTATTTCCACTCATCTATCAGCAAATAATTTTCAGTCTTATTAATCGATCAAATTTGTGATCATTATTTACATATATTTATGTATGTACAATTGTTTGTTTTCGTTTGTATGATGTTAATAAAACTTATATAACAAAATCATGTTGCTAAAGGGGTGTTTATTTTGCTATAACGATTATAACGTATATGATTAGCATATTAAATTGCAGAATGATTAACGGGGGCAGATCCAGGATTTTCTGTGAGAGAGTAAGACACACATGAGAGGTTAAAGCCCAAACAAGTGCTCACCCTTTTGACGACAAATCTGGAGTTGCCTCCACCAGAACTTTTTTTTAAATGAGTAAAATATAACCTCGCATATACATCTACAGACTGCCATTGAAAACGCAGCACTAATTTATTTGGCTTTATGGAAAGGCAATTTGAAATACTTTGTTTAGGGTAGAATGAATTCAACTGAATGGAATGAACGTCAAACCGTACTTTGTGCACTTGCTGAAGCATGTTATTGTTTGGGATCAGAATTCTAGAAAATCTCAAAAACACATTTAAAGACGTGTTGATGAGTTGGTGCTGCGTTTTCTATGGCTGTCAGTATATAATAAAACAAACAACCAGTTCATGATATGGACCTTTATAGAAGTGAACACAACAGAAAGATTGAGAGCAAATCTACATCAACATGATTTTCACCAGCAAGTAGTGTTGTACAATTAAAATAGATCAATAAAATAGTTCAAATAACATAACTAGATAACATTCGTACACTAGCATTTAACAAACAAAATCAAAACATTTTGGTAAATTAATCCATGAAAAGCATTTATGTATAAATAGTTGGTCAAAAATGACTTTCTAAAATAACATTCAAACAAATTATTTCAAAGTTTTTAATAACTACATCCATTAAATATATTGAACATATAAATATTGATTGAAAAATAACTTTCTAAAACTATTTAAATTCACATTATTTCAAAAATATATTTGGGTATTATAGCTATAAACACCAGTATAGAGGTGTGTTTGAAAACACATCATGATAGGCTATACATTTCAAAACCGGATCTATGCGGGACTAATGAAATGCTGAGACAAGTGCCAGTTTAAATAAGAGAACAAAATTGCTTTGAATAAATCAAGATATTTATATTTGGTTTATACTACTACCAAATCACAATGAAACCAGGGGCTGCACTAGCCACATTCACCATTGCAAACAAAACAGTGCTGTGGCAAAGATAATTTACAGTGAATGAGTCACTGTGGTGAATGCCAAAATCTTCAAAAAAATGTACAGAATTAAACTTACTTTGTGTAACTTTCAAACTATGACCCAAACAATACATTTTCATCGACTGGCCATAATGGTAAGCCGGTTTAGAAAATCCTGATCTAAAACACTGAAAATTTGGCTAATATTACAGAAATGTGACTAATGAAATTTAAACTGAATTAGCCACTGTGGCTAAGACATTGTTTCTCCCAGTGCAGCCCCTGAATAACTCATTTTAATGTTAGAAAACAAAACTTATCTTTCTGCTGTTCCTTCATCACCTTTCAACTAACTGAAATATATTTAAAAAACTGAGAAAGTCGCATACACTTAACAATGATGTTGTTTTTACATACATGACTAAAATGAATGTGAAACACACTAAAGATTTCAACATGCTATTAGTCATGTAGTATAAGTCATGGAAACAGAAGACTAAAATTTAGTTCATAAATCACTCGTTGTATTAACCGGACAATTAATATGAATCCATTTTAACTATGTACAAGGAAAACCTCATTTATATTTGCATTTTGTTTTTCAATCACTGACTTCCAATTGAAATGTTTGTTTGTATCTTATTAATTTCCATGCTCTAATGAAACTGCTAAGATTATCAGAAGTCAAGTTTGATCAGCATATAGAACTAGACATGTATGACAATGCACTTCACATGGTAACAATAATTAAATACAGAACATTTTGTCAGTCTTTAAACTATTTGCATCTACAGTAGACTCTGTCTAAACCGGACCCTCACTAAACATGAATCTAATCAAAACTAGACAAACAATTCGGTCACAATGTGTCCATTTAAATTAGTGTAAATCTAACTAATGAAAACGAGACTCCTCTGATAACTGGACATTTTACTTGGTCTCGTGGATGTCCAGTATAGAGAGGTTTTACTGTATCTCTAAACAATCTTTTCCCCCGTCCCTTCAATTCCACAGAACTGGACAAAGGCTGTGATATGTGTTATTCTGTGTGGTATGATGCATATACAGTAAACAATCCCTTGATATTAATAACAAAATGTAGCAATTTCCCTTAAAACTGTCAGAATGAACTCATGTTTGATGTACAAAAAAAACAAAAAAACAGTCAATGTGCTCTAGAGGTGTCATTAAATAAAACAAACTTTACTAAACAATCTTTCTTCGATGAAATTTCAATTGATAATACATTCCTATGTGATTTTGAAGCTAGCAGTGCAGTTATGTGATAGTACATAACTAAGTAGAAAGCCATACTGTGGTATGTTGAAAAGCAACTTACATATGAAGCTAAACTGTTATACGAATGGAAAGCAACATAAATACAAAGCTGTCATGTTAGCAAACAATTGGAAAACCAGAATACAGTTATACTAAAACCAGAGGGTCCAGAATGTCCGGGTTTGTGCAATCTAAAACGAGGCTTGTCCCACTTGGAGACTGAAAGGTAGGTGTCCAACTCTTGATTTATCAAGGTATAGTCAACTAATGTTTTCAAAACTGGTACCATTTGTATCCTTGATTATTTGTGATTCATCACTGCTGACATAATAAATTTTTTATTAATACATGTACTGAAAAAAAAAGAGCTATTCCGGTTTTGTTTCAATAGGTTGTTTTTTCAGTATTAGCATTTTTAGCAGTAAATTGGGTAATGAATCACCAATAAATTAAGAATCTGAATAGTACTAGTTTTGAAAAAATTAATTGACTAACCTGAGAAATCAAGAGTTGAACACCTACCTTTCAGTCTCTGAACTGAGAAATCAAGTTAGGCCAGGTCATGTTGTTTAATGTCTACATTCAGAGTCAAATTTACAAATCAGGACACACTGGACCTGCTGAAAACTCATTCTGATTGAAAATAAAATATGTACATGATTGAAGTCAATGTTGTTTAACATCTGCATTCAGAACTAAGCTGTTATAGCAGACACCTCTCCTGGGTGCTGTTTATGACCTACACCATCCACTGCGTCCAGGACAATATGTACACTTTCAGCCTATTGATATTTATATACAACACACAGTTTACTTGTCCTGAGATTAACATTGTTAAATTCTAATTCTCACGTGACTGTCACACCAGTACGTTTCTTACTACAGGACTCGAAATTAAGAATTTATAATCCACAGCAACCTTTTTCTTTTTTTTGCCGTGGATTAAAGATGTACTGATGCTGATTTTGATTCAACCTACAGCAATTTGTTAAAACTTAACTTTTGCAACAAATAAACATAACAGAAGAGTTATTTTGGCCAAAACATGCCACTGGTTAATGACCTCGCCCACAGCAATTTATACAAAACCAGTGGCAATTGCCGGTGTTAAGTTCGAGACCTGTAGTCACTAGAGAATGTCACATCATGCAAATGACAGAGAGACATGCTAGAATGACAATAGGTTAATAAACATCTTTCCAATACATATCTAAAAAACCTGAAATCAATTCACTGAGTTTAAATTTCTACAAAGATGGGCCTAAACAAATACAAAAATGTACTTGGAAACTCAAACAATTAAAAAAAAATCCTATTAATTTGATTCAATACTGCAATAATAATAATAAAAATAATGAAAACATACCTGTAAAATAGCTGTTAAAAAAAAGGTTTTAGCAGAATTGAGAAAAAAGAATGACAACTTAAAGCTATTTTTAGAATCGTACACAATTTAGTTTATAAGAATGCCAAACTGATTATGCAACTGAATGTATTAGCAGACATCTTGAATATATCATTTTGTTGTTAAATAATTTTTATATAGTTTCTTGAAATATTTCAACAGAGCATTTTTAACGATAGTAAAAATACTTTTCTTACATATGAAATCTTGCACATTTAAGATATTTATGATCTTTTTGTTTTTATGTGCTGTGACGTTTGAAATCTATATCACTTTTGTAGTTCAAACAAATTCCACTAGTATGCAACAACATACACACCCAACACTTAGCATAATAATAATAAAATACATGTACATAAATCATTTGAACTAATCTATTACAAATTTAGGTTTTGTGGATTTTCTTTCCCAACTATGGTAATAAAATTCATTTAAGCTTGAACTGTTGAAGATGTTTGTGACAAAATTTGATGATTTAGATTGGTTTGAAAACACAGCATATGGTAGTATTCATAATAATTTCACTGGAAAAAGATATTCCCGTGTTTCCACTGCCCAGCTGTCACATGACTAGATGAAGTTACAATTTGCCAAATGCCACAACGATGAACACCATTTTGTGTATGTGTAACAGTTGCATATTAAAATTATTGGAGTGGGACATAGCTCAATCAGTAGCATGTAAACCTGTGAAGCGATCGGTCATCAGATCGATCCTTCTCTCAGTGGACCCATCTTCAGTTCGGGCTATTTTCAGTTCCAATCAGTGTATATATAACAGTTGTATATTAAAATGATTGGTTTTCTTTAGTCTAAGAGTTGAGAAAAGCCAGTATTTTAAGCAGCTAAACAACTCAGGTCTTTAAATGATAAAAGTGCAGTAAATATTGCACAAATAAATGAATGCCGACTTCTGGATTTCTTGTGTAAAAAATCGATGAATAACAAAAATAAGTTTTTTCTTTTTTTCTTTCTCTTCTGACTTCAATCTGTATTTTAAAAACTGAAACGCTAGTACATTATGAATATAAGATAACAGTAAGTTGACAAATAATGACCTCGAGGTGCGCTAGATATGTAATTCAGGGTCGAAATATACACTATTCCAAAATTAGTAGTTCCCCAAACAGAATAGTAAAAAACATCTTTAAGTATTCCGTCATGAATAGTTGCAATATAAAACAGAACAGTGAAATTCACTTGTGACTACTCCGTCTTCGCATTATCGGCCACAACAATATTCTGGCTCAACAAAACTGCGCATTTGGTCTGTACATGTCAACAAATTTGTTCACAAGTATCGGTACCATTAATGAGAAAGTACATTCTCAGATGGAATACTGTTTTCTGAAATGTACTAATCCTTTGGGATAGTTAAATTAAAAAACATTTCGAACCCTAAACACTCAACTACTTTTATTTGAAAAACAAATCCCAATTTTTTGTGCTTATAAATTGTTTCCACTATTATATATATGTGAATAATATTAATAATACCATAATAATAATTATAATAAAAAATAAAAATAATAAGAGTCCCAAATTTCCATTGCTAAATTAAATTATTGTGAATATGTAAGATAGATATGACTAATTATGGTGATAGTTACATGTGAACAAATAATATCAAAATATATTCTTAACACGGCACATTCGTGCAAGTTTACACAGGAGTAATGAATATCCAAAAATAACAATTCATTGGAAAATAAGCACAATCCATAACTTCGTGTTTACATATGTACAGGATTATTAAAATCATTAAAATAACACAAAACTATCCTCGATAAGACTCAAGTCATAACAAAAATAATATCAGTAACAAATATCGGAATAAAAACTGCTCACCAAAAATATATATTTATATACAGTGGACTTCTTTAAACCGGAACCCCGTCAAAACTGGACTAAAAATTCTGTCCCAATATGTCCATTTAGTATAAATCTAACCTATGAAAACATGAAACCTCTGGATACTGGACATTTTACTTGGTCTTTAGGGTGTCCGGTTTAAAGAGGTTTTACTGTATATTCATAAAACTGTGAAAAAGCTGCGTCATGAAACTGATAGATTACTCAAAAGGAAAAATAACAAAAAATATGTTTTCTGTTGTCAGAGAAAATAATTAACAAAATATTGCTGGAACAAATAATAGGTGCACTCCTATACAAACAATTTCAAAATAAAACCGTCTACAAATCTAATTATATTTATCAACAACGGCTCGAACAGATTGTAATAACTCATACCCACAATACATTATAAATAATACTCAAATTTACAAAAGTACAAGCTTGAAGTTTTGCTTCATTTGGAAAAGAAACAAATTATTAACATGCTTATGTCACAAAGTGTTAAAATTTGCCTCTTGAGCATCGTGTCCGGTAGGGCAGACACCCTAACCAGGACGGGAAGCTCCATTTGGATATTACTGCCAACCCTTATTGATTATAAAAATATAACCCCACAAAATAAACTATGTCAACATCTAGCTCCTATTGAACTATAATTTAATAATGGGAGTAAAATGTACGGATTGAAACATTAAAAAATAAAGAGATTGATGTAACTTGACTTCATTATTTGTTTTATTAGATATTTCCATTAATCACTTTAGTGAAGCATGGTCGCTTAGCCCATTTTATCAATTATTAAATTACAAGTTACATGATTGATTATAACCTGTACAATACAGAGTTACTTCCCTTCCAAATTTCTGCTTCTTTATGGACTGACGGTTGTCTCTTCTTGAATTCAGTTTCCATTTAGTCTATTTAAATGCTGACAATCATACCGGTATATTTATACCATATTTTCAAAACTTGATGTTATTTGTAAAAGATTACTGGTAATCATAATTGTTTTGAATTCAAAATCCTCAAAAGAGAATTTAAATTTAACCAATCATTCATTAGATGAAAGAAAACTGATCAATTGTTTGTATCTGATCAGGTCATGTTATTTAATTTACATTCAGAGCCAGGCTGTTAAAGCAGACACCTCTCCGGGCGCCGTTCATGGTTCAAGCCTTCCACTGCACCTGGAACTGATTCCCAAAATTAGTTTTTATATCACCATGGATAACAAAAACTTAGAAATCATCACCTCCACCCAAATCTAAGCTATCTAGCTTTCTCTCGTAGTGAGATCACCGAGATAGTAACATAACTTTACTTCTGTGCAGTTCACTCAACATGGAAATGGAATGTAATAAAACATGACGCACCAGACACAAAGATAACATACAAACATATGAAGATCTTGTTCAGTCGCAAAAACGCGAGACATCCATTTTTTTTTTTTTTTTAGAAAAAAGTGACTACTGTATGTTTTAATTTTTAAGAACATATTTCATTTATTAATATTAATGCATTTTGCTGTTAGGTTTTGAATGTAATATACTCAAAACACAATGCACATTTAACATATTGCTAATCAATCATTCGTCATTAAAAATCAACTGATGATTAATCACAATATATCTATAAAACTGATATTAATTAATTGTACAACTAAAAAGACTTCCATGATAATGGAAATGGGTGGGTAATTTAAAAAAACTGGACAGTAAAAGCAACACTACCTTATGGATATTGAAATTATAAATAAATTTTTAAACTTAGTATTGAATTATGACAGAATAACTATAATAAAATTGATTATTTCCACAAACCCCCAAAACCTTTCCTTTCCCCCCAAAAAAACCACACTAAATTACGGATATCTAAACTTAAGAATAAATTTAACTTGGCATTGAATAACATCAAACAATATGTACCTAGCTCTATAATGTGGTCATGTTGTATCACGTTTGAGCCTTCCGTGTGGACTATGAAAGTTTTATAAGCATCAACACTGGCACAAAGCAGAGCTCAAACTTAACAATTTGTAATGCATAGCAATTTTAAAACATGTTGGCCGTGCGTTAATAACACACTGATGACAATTTTGATTAAACCTGCGGCAATTTGTTAAAACATAACTTTTGAACAAATAAACACATAAACAGTTATTTTGCCAGTGGACCAAAAATGTCACCGGTGAAGCACCTCGCCTACTGCAATTTATACAAAACTAGTAGCAATTTCCACCATTAAGTTTGAGCCCGGATAAGAATATCAGTTTCTCAAGATATGATTGTGTATGGGTACAAGTTCATAGAAATTGAAAGCCATACAGCAGCAGTGCCCACTCTTAAATCCAAAACAGTAAAATAACAAATTTTACAGAAATGTTTCTAATCAAATTCTTAAACATAACAGAAACTGTAACAAAACATTTCCATACAACTCACAATGCAAAGCTAGAAATCCAACAGTTAACACTACACGTAACCAAGTAGCTACCATACGAGTTGCGTATCCATTATTAAACATTTTCACAAGTTTTACAGGTTTCTCGTGGTTTAGCATACGTCACAACTGACTGTTTTATGTTCCCAGCTTAACAATGTACAAACCCGCTAAAGCGGCCATCTGTAATAAGCAGCCACCTATCTTCAAAGATCACCTTTGTTTTCTCCCAAATCAGATAATATAACAATATAACCTGTATTAAGCAGCCACCTATCGTAAGAGGATTTTTGTTACTCTCTTGGGATGCTGCTTAAAACAGATTTGATTGTATTCAAAAATAGCATTTTCTCAAAACAGAGGAACAGTAAAATTCGCATGACCCAATGTTTACATAATAATAGTTTTGAATGCAATATATCCAGGCTAGTGAAATATATTGAGGCAAATGCAGAGAACAGACAAAATAGTATTTTCATGCGTAATGCTATTTTCAATTTACCATATTGTACGAAAATTTCCCTAAAAATGTATTTTTTTTTATATAAGTTACATATGATCTGATGTTTATGCACCATTTCCCTGAGGAAGGCAGCGGGATGCTGAAGAAATGTCGGACCATATGTAACTTATATAAAAATATTTTCAATTTAGTAACTAAATTCAGGATTATTTTTTTATATTGAAATGTTTACATACAAACTAAGACTAGTATGATATTTACAATATTCTTAAATATTTACTGATATCTTCATTTTACTAAAATGTAGACGGATTTCAAGTCACGAAGAAACAGCTAAATTCATGTAATTTAGTTTTCAATGCTGTTTTTCAATTTCGTTTCTAATTCTATTTGGTGAATTTAGTTTCACCGTGGCAAGAAATGCTTCTTTCTTGTTCTGAAATTCCTGATCTAGTATCACCCAACCACAAGATGAACTGATCACACAAACTACTCCAAACCTTCACTTAGCAGACAGACTTCTACTGTCAACAGACGGACTTCTACTGTCAACAGACAGACTTCTACTGTCAACAGACAGACTTCTACTGTCAACAGACAGACTTCTACTGTCAACAGATGGATTTCTACTGTCAACAGAGCAGAAATTTGTATGTTTTGTCAGGTTTGAGATGAACTGGAAACCTCTTGAAGTCGTCTGCTTGCAGTGCGGTTAAAAGCTCTCAATAAGTGATGCCCAGCCTAGAGATGAATTGATTCCACAGACTATTCCCAGAACCAGGAAGAACGCCATCATCATTCCAGCTGTTCCAGCATTCTCTGGCTCAACACGTCTGCAAAACAAAACATTCACATGCTGTAGGAATCAGCCAACATTGATATTTGTGTAGTACCATAAAAGTAATTGATGTTATTTCGATTGTGATCGATCCTTCTCAGTGGACCCATTTGCAGTTTGGGCTATCTTCTGTTCCAACCAGTGGTCCACAACTGGTTCATCAAAGGTTGTGGTATGTGCTGTCCCGTCTTTTGGAAAGTGCATATAAAAGAATCCTTGCTGCTTAGTGAAAAAGAGTAGCCTATGTGGTGGCAGCAGGTTTTCAGATATATTCTAAATGGAAAAATGACCATATAAATGATGTCCAATAGCCAGCCGCTGATAAGAAAAAAAGCAATGTGCTCCAGTTATT
>JAUTWP010164895.1:0-10830 GCA_033042655.1 Cyathermia naticoides
CCTAGAGCTTCATATATTGCACGGCATGGAAAGGATATAGCTGATGACTTACCTAGAGCTTCATATATTGCACGGCATGGAAAGGATATAGCTGATGACTTACCTAGAGCTTCATATATTGCACGGCAAGAGGGATCCAAGATGTACCCCCTCAACCCCAGCAGAAGACAGTGCAGGTGATCCTGTAAATATACATTCATTACAGAGTAAGTATCACTAAAACAAACTGATGGATGGATGGGTGGATATATGGATAGATGGATGGATCCATGAAGGAATGCATGGATGGATGCATGAATGCATGGATGGACGCATGGATGGATGGATGCATGGATGGACCCATGGATGGATGGATACATGGATGGATGCATGGATAGAGGGATAGATTTAATGGATGGATCCATGAAGGAATGCATGGATGGACGCATGGATGGATGGATGGATGGATGGATGGATGGATGGATAGATTTGATGGATGAATGAATGGATGGAGGCATTCACATACAGATGGATGAACTTACAGTTGTCAGTTTAGGGTTTGGTATTGTCGCATCTCTGTGTAGCAGGTTCAGCCAACACTGACACAGCTAAAATAAAAGTAAAGAAAACATCAACGCAGTTCTGTATCATGTATTATATTTTATCAGTTTTATTTTTATTTAATTATTTTAATAAATTACATTATCATAAAATTACATAATTTTTATTTAATTACTTTAATAAATTAAATTATCATAATTATTATATAATTTTTATTTATTAATTTTAATAAATTACATTACATTATCATAATATGATATAATTTGTATTTAATCATATTGTAAAGTAAAAATACTGGTACTTACTACATCCTTATCTTGAAGTAAAATATGAACAAGAGTGTTGCGACGTTCCGAGTCTTTTCGTAGCAGGTAGAAGCCGCCATCCCGTGAAGCAGTACTGCCATGGTCGGTGTCCATGATTTCTGGTGACAGCGCAGCTAAACTTGTGTTTGACAAGACAGAATCAGTGCTGTAAATACAACATTTAACATCAACAACAGTACAAAGTCTGTGCAATAAAATTAACAGCTGGGGTGGTAACTCAGTCTGGTTTGTTAATTTGCACTTCCTAGATGGTGTTATTTAGATCACTCAGTCTGGTTTGTTAATTTGCACCTGGATAGTGTTATTTTAGATCACTCAGTCTGGTTGGTTAATTTGCACCTCCTAAATGGTGTTATTTAGATACCTCAGTCTGGTTTGTTAATTTGCATCTTCTGGATAGTGTTATTTAGATACCTCAGTCTGGTTTGTTAATTTGCACCTCTTGGAGTGTTATTTAGATAACTCAGTCTGGTTTGTAAATTTGCACCTCTTGGATAGTGTTATTTAGATAACTCAGTCTGGTTTGTTAATTTGCACCTCTTGGATAGTGTTATTTAGATAACTCATTCTGGTTTATTAATTTTCTCCTGATGGACAACTTTATTTGGAACTTTTGTGGTTTGATGTGGTTTTCAAAAAATTACTTCATCCAAAAAACAAAGAAAAGTGTCTACTTCACAAAACTGTTGTCTATGACTAAAGAAAGATTCTGAGTTAAACGTTACTACCAATGTAAAGCATACTGCAAGTATAGCAGACAGTACATCCCAATACTAATTGTGTTCTATTCAAATATCAAGTCTTAATACTTTAAACCACTAACATCTACACAAGACCCTGTTATAAAAATATTTCTTACTTTGGCAGTGTCTGTTTTTTAGGGTTTTTTAAAAATATTTAACCATTTAGAATATTATATCTTGTACATTTGTTTGATGGCCACCACACTTCATTCTTCTGCCGAAACTAACTGCTGTACTGTAATTAGGTTATGCAAAATGCACGACTCAGTGGTGGTGGCAAATAGTGGATCGCTAGTGCAGAGTTATAGTGCATTTTGCATGACCTAATTATGGTATAGCAGATCATTACGGCAGAAGAATGGAGTGTGGTCACCATCAAACAAACATCAAGACATAATTATTCTAAATGGTTAAAAAAATAATTAACTTTAATTAAATATATAAAGATTCTTTAATAATTTGATTCTCGACACAAAAATAGAAGTCAGCACTCATATTAGGCCAATAAAAAGAAACATGTTTCTTAAACAGGTACAGTGAGGATTCACAGTGTCCAGGGCACAATATGTTGTGGGCACCCCTGATGCCAAGATTTATGGCCTGTTTATATTAAAACTTCAGCCCTTTACATGTGCCTGGGCTGGGTGCCCCTCTGCACCCCTAGAGCTATGTCACCAGTTTAATGTCTTAACTGACATACCGTTGAACTTTTCTTTTCTACCTCTGGATTATTTTATTTTTTTAATCACTAAAAACTTTCAACATTTATAAAGAGA
This sequence comes from Cyathermia naticoides, assembly GCA_033042655.1. Lineage (NCBI taxonomy): Eukaryota > Metazoa > Mollusca > Gastropoda > Neomphalida > Neomphalidae > Cyathermia > Cyathermia naticoides. Next base: position 2,386 of record JAUTWP010164895.1, read on the forward strand.
CATCCATCAAATAAGCTGACCATTAAAATAATAAGTAGTTTCTTGATAAAAATCTGCACATGAAACCTGTTTTTTCATGGCCTAATACGGAACTGTAAGCAGTTTATTCACTGACAAGACCATATAGAACCAGAGTAAATCTAATATCACACCAGAACCCACACACCATCATTCAGAAGTGAATAACAGCCACCAGTAAACATCACATAATAACACACAACATACAAAAGTATCTCAATGCAAAACTTTCATATATTAAACACACAAAAAGTGTATCACAATAATGTAAGAATTGACAATGAAAACAGTAAAAATAAGATTTCATCAATTAAAAAAAAAAAAGATTAAAGTTTGTTTTATTTTACGATGCCACTAGAGAAGATTGAATTTTATCTTATCATCGGCTATTGGACGTCACTTACATGGTAATTTTGACACATTTCTTTTAGAGAAAATCCGCTGCTGCCACATAGGCTACTCTTTTTGATAAGCAGTAAGGGATCTTTTATATGCACTTTCCCACAGACAGGACAGAACATACCACATAAAAATGACAGCCCTATATTTAAACATGATGAAATCAGATGAATTAATGGCATAAAAAACAATTTCTAAATAAATATTTTTCAATTAAAATACCAGCTTAATAAAGCCTACAAACATGCTACATAATTAGCCGTTTAATATTTAGTATATCATGCACATTCAAATAACAAAGCTGATATCATAACACTTAGATGCCAATTTTATAATGTTTAGTGACCATTTGGTGGCCATTTTGTTTTTGGCCATTTTGACCTGTTAAACGTAATTTATTGTAGCATAGACTAAGAGGCCATTCACAATTATTAAATTTCTCCTGTTCGTACAGATAACAAATTTTTAGATCCTACTCAAATTAATAAGATTAAACAGTGAGTGAGTGAATATTAAGTTTAACACTGCTGCAAGAATCTTTCACCCATATGCGACAATTAAACATTCATTTATTTAATGGCATGATGTAAGATTAAACAGAAAATAAAATGTGATTTTAAGGATAATATAAAGATTAATTTAAAGTACCCAGACCTTGATCTTGCAGTTCACTCATACAAATAGGAAAATATCACAATTGTGAATCAGCCTAAAACAATCATGTGGCTAAGATCAATTAAATAATTATAACCCATCGAGCATCTACACCACACCAATGTGAAAAATCGAAATCACGAAAAATGCAGAAAATATCACTCTATTAAAGCGGAATTGTCTGGTTTTCTTTTAATATTCAACCAGTTAGAATATATCTTGTACGTTTGTTTGATGAGCACCATGCTCCATTCTCCTGATGCAATGATCTGCTGTACCATATTTAGGTCACGTGAATAGCACTACAACTTAGTGAAGGTAGATAGCTGGCGGGTCACCTCTCCGATTTATAGTGTATTTCGCATGATCTAATTATGATACAGCAAATCGTAGTGTCAGAAGAATGGAGCATGGTGCTCACCAAACAAGTGTACAAGATATATTCTAAATGGTTAAATATTTTTTTAAATACAGACACTGCCACTTTAAAGCATGCTATGAAATAGGAATCAAATACAGAAGCTGAAAAACATCAGATAGGATGTTGTAAGTAAGCATGCAGCAACTACTGAAAATGTTTTATTAATTGTTCAACCATATAGGACCACATATTTAGTCCATTAAGATCCTAGTATTGATGGTTATAAAAGATAAGCCAAAGCAGAAAGTTATAAAAGCAAGAACCACAGCCTCCAGACAGATTTCATGAGAAGTCTGCTGCTGTATGTTTACCTCGGTGAAAGACTTCCGGATGGTGAAAGACGATTGGGAGAAAGGGAATGTTGGCTGAAACAAACGATGCTTGGTACTTACATAGAATTCATCAAATAACCACCACCCAACACCTGTGTGTTCAATACAATAACATCTAAATTATTCACTCTCTAATAAAGTAAAGTTTGTTTTATTTAACGACGTCTCCAGAGAACATTGATTTTTATCTTATTGTCGGCTACTGGACATCATTCATATGGTAATTTTGACATACTTTTTAGAAGAAAACCTGCAGCCATGACATAGGTTACTCTTTTTGATAAGCAGCAACGGATCTTTTATATGCACTTTCCCACAGACATGACAGCACATACCATGACCTTTGATGGACCAGTTGTGGGGCAATAGCCCAAACAGCAGATGGGTCCACTGAGAAGGATCGATCCGACTCACTCTCTTAATAGTTATTTCTGGTCTATAATCAGGCAGATCTAATGGGAAGGAGGTAGGAGCCCTAATGTCCAGATGGCACACCCACAAAAAATTTGAGAAATGCATTTTCAGTAACAACGTCCAAAAAATCTTTGTTTTATAAGGATAGACAGCTTTACTTCAAAAATACAATGTAACTAATATTAAAAAATATTTATAATTAACTGATATCATTAACCTTTTATCTCATAATGACCATCAATATTCTTTAGTTACTTTTACTTTTTTAACAGAAGGAATTCAAAAGGCAAGGAATGTTTTAATTAATAATTAACTGATATCATTAACCTTTTATCTCATAATGACCATCAATATTCTTTAATTAATTTTACTTTTTTAACAGAAGAAATTGAAAAGGCAAGGAATGTTAGTTTAATGACACCCAATTCATTGTTTTAATCAGTGGCTTTTATGTTAAACTTAAACACATGGTATTTGTGACTCAAGGTCTTCAAATAAAACCTTTTGCTACCACATAGGCTGCACTTTCCAATAAGCAGAAAGGGGTCTTTTATATGAATCTTCCCACAGACAGGACTACATATCACAGCCTTTGATATAAGTTGTGGACCACTGATGGAATGATGAAATAGCCAAAATGGATGCACAGCAGCATTGGAAGTATCATAAATAAAAAAAACATTCTCACAACAGTTAACGTAAACAGGTGTCAAGTGTTATTAGAAATTCACACACAATTTATTTTAGTTTGTTAGTGAAAATACTTAGAATTTTTTATATTTAATTTAAAGTGGCAGTGTCTGTTTATCATAAATAAAATAAAACATTCTCACAACAGTTAACGTAAACAGGTGTCAAGTGTTATTAGAAATTCACACACAATTTATTTTAGTTAGTGAAAATACCTAGAATTTTTTATATTTAATTTAAAGTGGCAGTGTCTGTTTTTTAAATAATATTTAACCATTTAGAATATATCTTCTACGTTTGTTTGATGTGCACCACGATCCATTTTTCTGACATAATGATACCAGCTGTACCACATTTAGGTCAATCGAATAGCGCTACGACATACCAATGGCGGCCAGGTGGTGACCCGCCTCAGGATTTATAGTGTATCGTGATCTAATTTAGATACAGCAAATCTGTGCGTCAGACAAATGGAGTGTGATGCACATCAAACAAACATACAAGATATATTCTAAATGGTTAAATATTTTTTTTAAACAGACTGCCCCTTTAACAATCTTTATTTCTATTTGTGGGGATTTAATGAAATACGCAGAACAGTATTAATAATGCACGATCAGAGAAGCAAGTTTTAAGTTTTTTTAATAAAATATTAACTGTAAATCTAATATATTCAAAATAATTTTTTATATTGTTTCAGCAATATTATACCTAATAATAATGAATGCCAATATGTTTTCATATAAATTTCAGTCAACACTACTTAATTGTAATAATGAAGTGTTAAACATTACACAGCTTACTGTATTGGTCCATGGAAGGATCAGTCCATGTCATTATCCTATAAGACTGCATATACCATGAATAGGTTCAAATAGGACTATCCCAAAATTATTATTGTTGTGACAAGCACTGATATGGTAGCATGAAAATGGTTATTCAATTATTTACAAACATAAAAAATAGTCCCTTTACATAACCAATAAATGGAAAGAAAAAACCCACATTGATTTAAAAATAAAATGTTTTAATGTTATAACACAAGAGTTAAAAAGGCACACCTGGCCTATGAACTTAGAAGTTCAATGGGTTAAGACGAAGGCTACTGGTAAAAGTACACTCAATATACATTAAATGTTATGATTGCATAGCACCACGACACAGTAATGTTCAGATAACAGTAAGCACATCAACATGTATGTCAAGGTCTGGTAATCTAATCAGGTGTCAAAACTGAATTCATTTATTTTTTTACTGAGTATGTGTACACTAATTACAGTTATACATGAGAAAATGCTTACATGCTTTACCTATAGGAATATAAGATGTGAAGACAGAGTACATGTAGGTTTTTATTGGGTACATGTAAAGAAAAGTTTCTGTTTTATTTGATGACTGGCCCTAGAGTACTAGTATATGATTTTTATCTTATCAACTATTGAACATAAAAATTATACTCATTTTGATAAATTTCTTTATAGGAAACCTGCTGCTGCCACACATGCTACTCTTTTCATTAAGCAGCATGGTGTCTTTTATATGCACTTTTCCACAGACAACACATCATGGCCTTTGATGAACCAGTTGGTTGGAATGGAAATTAGTGCAAACTGCATCAAATGTTTATTGTAAATTCCTTATGTCCCCTGTAATCCAAAGTCAATTGCTATTCTATAAGCCACTACATACCATTCAGATTGTTTGTCTACGGTCTAGCTAAAAGCTTTCAGTGTTTTAGTTGTTTATTAATTGTGTAAGCACAATAAAATGAAACCTGCACACATTACAGTTAGCCAAAAAATCAAACCCTACTTTGTTATTCACAAATGATTTTTTAGAACAGAAGAGTGTAAAGAATGTGGGACGTATTTAATAAGAAACTAGTCCAGGATGCGAACTTAAGAATTTGTAACCCATGGTAATTTTGAAAAGGTTTGGCCATGAGTGAAAGGCTTGCCATCTGGCAATTTTGATTCAACCTATTTCAATTTGTTAAAACTTAACTTTTGCAACAAATAAATATAACAGAAGAGTGATTTTGCTGGGCAACAAAATAAGAAAAAGGGCAGCAACAAGTGAAAGTAGGGTGGGTCAGAACATACCAGTCGCCAAAAATAGTCACAAAGACATAGCAGAGAGATACTTATTTGTATAATCTGATATCAGAAGTATTTTGTATACTTAAAAGGTAACTCACAACCCACTGTACGTGCTACTACAAGCAGTCTACAGTAAAAAATTTTTTTAGCAAAACCATATGTGAGACTTGCACGGCACCTGCATGTGTTCAGCACTATAGAAGGTAATAGACTGGCCATGGAGACTTTTGGTCCTGCACATACATCTAAGGGTATTGCGACAAATCAAGAATGCATACACTATGCACGGGACCCATACTCCTCTTGTATGCCTGAACCAAGTGAGCAGCACGGCTACCAAGCTCTGCAACCCGTGCGTGTCAAAACATTAAAGTGGGTTGTGAGCCACGCTTTACATCAGACCTCGAAATTCGGATAATCTTTTAATGTCAATTTTGTAAGAAAATTAACAAAGCAAATACCCAAAAATTATAAAAATGCCAACCCAAATCAGTTTTGCAACAGCTTTTTGCAACAGCTTTTTACAGCAACACTGCTGATTACCACTGTAAATTTCATGACTAAACATACTGACAAGGTAAATAATTTATCTAAATACAAGTAGATTTCACTCAGGGAAAGAGAGGTGACTAGCTTGTGGAGGGGTGGGTGGAGTGTGGAGGTAGGGTAAGGGATGGAGGGAGATGGTGAAGATACAAAAAGTGGGACTGAAGTTATGAGAAAAACGTACCCATGATCTTTCACTTCCATAAACATTAATAAATTAATTTAGTTTTATAAAACTAATAAAACATGTTAAATGTAAGGTGTTGGAGAACGTAAAGAAACCACTATGCAGTGTCACACAAACAAAAATGTCAATAAATACCTGTCACTCGTATTGACGAATAACAAAGGCGACTTTCTGCAAATCACATGCAACAGTGCAACATTAATTCTATTTGAACACATCACATGCACATATCAAACTTAATTACTACACTTAAATACAAACATTTATTTATTTATAATTTTAAACATTAAATTTTTGTTTTTAGTGTCATAGAAATGAAAAGAAACATTATGAAATACAAAGAAAATAGAAAATGTATATATAAATAAAAAGAAATCCATGAATATTATACTGTATAAATATTACCAAAAAAAACAAACATATTAAACAGTATAAATATTATATAATAAATAGTATGAAAAATAAATATCAATTTTATGTTAAAATAAAAATTAAGATATATAACAGATTTATCAACACAATGCACAAAAGAATTGCAATAGTAAAAACTAAGCATATTCAGAGAGAGCAAAATGCTATATATAATACTACACAGCAGAAGCCCTTGAGATTCTCAGAAGCAATTTTCAATAAATAAATGTGTGTATGTATTCTGCAGTTTCTTTTCTTGAAATTCCACTCAATGCCCCAGTAAAATAATTTAGTGATGGTGTATTTCAAGGGCTGTGTATTCCACAATTCCAAAGCATCAGTTGTGCAACTCAATATACTTTTCAACATTACTAGAACAAACATTTAATTTTTTCATAGATTATAAAACATTTTAACTGATACATTAATTCTAAAATTCTTAATACATTCAAATAAAACTACATATCTATATATTCATATCAGTGTATAGTAACATAAAACAATAATTTAAATAAAAAGTTTTTGATGAATAATGATGTATACAGTTGACTTTGTCTAAACCAGAATTTGTCTAATCCGAATTTAAATGTGTAAATCAGCATATTTCAAAGTTCCATCCAGCTCCATAACACTGGATGAAATCTGTCTAAACTGGCATATTTTCTAAACCAGAATATTTTGTTGGTCTCAAGTGAATCTGGTTTAGACAGTGCACTGCATATGAAAGTGAATTACAACTGTTTTATAAGTTTAGACATCTTGAGATGAGAATTAAAACAACTAGATTGTCTTTCAAGATCATGCTGCAGACAAAATACCATGCACATACTATTTATCCATGCTATTTGCTGAAATAAAATCAACTAAGTAATGTGATACTATTAGTCTTCACTTCTATGAAGTGCATTCCAAACAGCTATTCCTATGAATAAAATAGATGAGATACTAGTATATTTTAACAGCTATTTCTAAGAACAAAATCAATGTGATATTTCAAACAGCTATTTCTAAGAACAAAATCAATGTGATTATTTCAAACAGCTATTTCTATGATCTCTAAAATGGATGTGTTACATGCTATGGTTCTAACAAAGTGCCTGTAATATAATCAAATCATCTTCTAGAAACTAAAATAATGTTTATTTAAATACATTGTTTTTAATCAGTGGTTATTAGTTCAACATGGAGATTCATGGTCCAGAGGAAATCTGCTGTTGCAAAATAGGCTAGGCTTCCCAATAAACACCAGTGTCTTTTATATGCAGTTTTCCAGACAGGACAGCATATACCACAACCTTTGATGAACAAGTTGTGGACCACTGATTGGTATGGAAAATATCACAAATGCAAGTTGAGAAGAATGGATAAATAATAATAAAACTAATGATTCCGTAAACTAAGCGATGTGATATAATCTATGTATTTTCTATGCACTTAGTCTTAGTAAATATGATAAAAATGGCCAATGATTCTATGAATTAAAGGAATGCAATATATTCCCGACTCCCATGAATTAAGTGATAAAAAAAGCTAACAATTCTAAAACTAAGTGAATGTGATAAAAGATTAATAATTCTATGAACTATGTGAGTGTGACATATTCCTGATTTTCGTGAATTAAGTGTGTGAATGTCAGGGCTCGAATTTAAGAATTTGTAACACATGGGAATTTTGAAAATCTTTGGCTATGGGTGAAAGACTCACTGACGGCAATTTTCATTCAACCGATGGCAATTTGTTAAGTTAACTTTTGGAACAAATTAACATAACAGAAGTTATTTTGCCAGTGGCTAAAAAATCCCACTAATGAAGCACCTCACCCATTGCAATTTATACAAAACCAGTGTCAATTGCCACCATTAAATTCAAGTCATGAATGTGATAAAAAAAGTGAACAATTCTATAGCTAAGATGATGTGATGTTCTAAATGGAAAACAACATGTTTATATGAACTAGGTTGATGTGATATATTCCAGACAACTAAGTGTTTCTTCATTCAGAACAACCAATGTTGTTCTGTCTCATAATTTAACTAACAGAAACTGTCATCAATTAAACCAACAGTTCTGAGTTATAAAACTATATTTTGATAACAATGGTAATAAAAATGCCTGTGACATATTTCCAGTGATTAGCTCTAAGTTTACTATATACAAGTTTTCCCATTTCACACAGGTGAAAGTAAAGTTTGTTTTGTTTAACGACGCCACTGGAACACATTGATTTTTATCTTATCATTGGTTATTGAACATCATTCATATGGTCATTTTGAC
>JAUTWP010164906.1:0-10828 GCA_033042655.1 Cyathermia naticoides
TGTGTGCCCATGACAGCGTGCTTGAACCTTAATTGGATGTAAGCACAAAAATAAATATAACTAACTAACTAACTAACAATCATGGTCATTACCAAGTCGAGTTACTGCAATCCCAGAACCTTTAATCTGGACACTGATAGAACTCTCTTAGTATCACTCTCACTAAAAAGACAACGACTTAACAGTCCAGAGATTTATAACAATATCAGTTCCTAGCCTACGACACACGTAAACATCTAATTGTTATTTATCCTGTGTATCTGTAACTAAATACTTTCTAAATATGCATTCACAACTGGACAAATGCCGTGGTATGTGTTATCCTGTCTGTGGGATGATGCACATAAAAGAACCCTTGCTACTAATAATATCAGAATGACCCTGTTTGATGGCCAATAACCGATGATTAAAACCAAAACCAAACAATGTGCTCTAGTTGCGTCGTTAAATAAAACAAACTCACTTTTATAACATTACTGAATAAATAAGTTTTAAAAGATTATGAAAGGTGTGCTATGTATTATTGCAGTTACGTGTGTTGAGAACACACAAGCGGTTTAGAGTCGTTTTATATGCCTGTGCAGTTGTAGTTTGTCAACCAAACCCAATCTCATTAACACGCATTAGAGGAGCAATACTTATAACTTTAATCAGATTTGACATAGGCCTACACATTTATCATAATTATTGTCGTGCGAGTGTAGGGTAGTTTGGGCGGCGTATAGGGTAGTTTGGGAGGCCTACTGTAATTTCAGTACTTGGATCAAGAAAACGAAAAGGTTGAAACATAAACCTTTTGTCTTTCACTTAAAATTCCTTAAAATGTTTTTGGCTCAGTGTACGTGGAACTGTGTTTGAATCTTAATTGGTTGTAAGCTTGGAAATAAGTATAACCAACAAGTGAATAAATGAGCTGGTCTCGTGACAGTAGTTACTAAATCATTACACATTATGAATCATATATAAATATTCAAAACACATGCGTATGGATTTTGTCTTGATATTAGTGTATGTGTCACTGCATAGTCTTCAAACCATATATGGATACATCGAGACCATCTTCACAAATCAATGTGCGACTACGTAGAGCGACTCATTGGGACTCTGATGCAGGATGTTTACATGGACACGCTTTACTGGAGCATGTGCGTCAAAATAATCCTTGACATGAAGCAATTTGAAAGCGATCATGCTTTCTAAATAATGGGATGCTATTTTAGCAAGTTTATCACGGCTATTACCGCGGTGTGTCCGACTGATACCTCACGATATCGATACCCATGGGTTACCTTCAACAATGAGATACCGGAATTCCGCTTTCAATGGCGCATGACACATTTCACAGGTAATTCTCACAGGAAAGGAAACCAATAAGGTTCGTGTACGTAGATCAGTTACCCGGACTTGCTACTCATATTAGTAGCACTAAAACACTCAGTTACACTGCAGACTAAGTGCAATCGTGCGCACCCATCTGAACACGAATTAGTACTCATACCCAGTTCGTTTCCTGGTTCATTGTGTGGGTGTGGTGTAGTGTAGTTTGTGTGTAGTGTGTGTGTAGTGCGTGTGTAGTGCGTGTGAGTGCGCGCGCGCACGCGTTTGTGTGCGTGTGGTGTCACTGTGTGTGTGCATGTTTGTAGTTTGTGTGTGGTATCACTATGTGTGTGTGCATGTTTGTGGTATGTGTGTGTGTTATCTCGCGAGTGTGTGTGTGCATGAGCGTGTGTATGTGTGTGGAGGGAGGGGGGTTTCACCCAACTTTTGACAGTTCAACCATTAAAGTAGCATTATCAAAACATGATTACATATTTAATGTAAGTTTTTTTTAACTGTTTGTTTTATTGATATTTATAAACAATACAATCTTTAAAAACTTTAGTAAATTAGCATAATTATAAGATTTCCAAGTACAATTGATTAATTATAAATAATCAAAATTGTGTCTGGTCAGTATCAAATATTAATAATAATCAATGTTAAAACAAATAATAATAAAAAACCAATAAAAAAACACAAACAACAAAAAATCCAACAAAAAATTAAACAATGAAACAACCAACTATTTACCTTTTAAGCTTCAGTTACAAATTATTATTAATAATAAAGTCTAAATCAATTTTTAAAACTTTTATTTTGTGATAAAATTATATTAATAAAGTCACCGAAATACAGTAAAACAATCAAATTTAAGCATCTTAATGCTACTTTAAGGGTATACCCTTTTTAACAATAAAAACTGTCGCATTAGACTAAAAATATTTTAAATCACACAACTGCAAATTCCTTCTTAAATAGCTAAAAATAGCTGTATACAATAACATAAATATACTACAACAAGTCCACTTGATATTTTTAATAAGTATATATTTCATGATGGGTATATTAAAATCACACAAAAGACAAAACTTTACTTCTACCTTTAATATCGAAAATGATCTTTTACAAAACTGTTAAATTAAAATTGACCATAGACAAATATTAATACATGTGATATAAGCAATCAAATTCCAATAAGCAGACTACATTTTGACTACTGCAGTTACAACAGAATGTATGGTTCATAAAGGTTATATTAGCACTTCTTGATAAAACTGCCACAAATATATCATTTTAATTTGATAGCTTCACAAGCCAACTTAAGTGGCTTTAACAGATAGTATGGCACTACTAAAAGCAAATAAAGATTTATCAAAGAAAGCAAATTTCCAGAGCAAACAAAATGTTTTTGTGCTGTCAGTGAATACAATTTTCTATAACAGAAAATAAAGTGGTTTGATTGCTTTAGAGCAATGATATTTTCCAGTGCTATGAAAAGCAAAGAAAAGTTGTTTTTTTACTGCAGTTTTCCAGTATCACAAAAATCCATCAAACGTTAAATGAAACACAAAGAATTTGAGGTAACCCAACTGCAGTCTGTTGATAACCTATAATGTTTATTTTGAACCATTAGATCTTCAAGTTTCCATGTCCATCTGTCCACTCCTCACATAGCTAGAAAAACAAACAAAACACAATTAACTATCTTAGATTATTACAAGCAAACATAATTTCATTTTTTCAATCAAGTTCTAAGATTTAAAAATATTATAATCTCTTTTCTTTCGAACAATATCTTTTACTAAAGAATAATATAAGCTGCACTTTTAACATACGTTTTAGCCTATTGACAGATATTGTTAACTGCCTATGTACAATTCAGATATTGCCACCATATTTTAATGGAAAAGAAGCAAATGATGTCCCTCTCACCTACACAGTTTTACAAAGCAGCCTTTTTTTAATACATATTGCAGATTGATAGTCATTGTTTTTAAACAGAAGAATGGAACATCACGTACGTGAAACAAACCTGGATCATCTATTGAAAATGGTCTATTCTAAATGGTTAAGTATTTAAAATATTCCAGATAGTGTAGCTTTAATAAAGATACAAACCTGTAAATCCAGGCAGAGGAAGTTGTAGTCCTTCTTTAGCCTCAAAGAATGTGTAGGAGAGAGTTATGCAATCAACCTTCTCCAGACGGGGATCTTCGGCAAACTCAGGGTCAATGTAGAAAAACACTGGCATGTCCACCTACAAAACACAAGTAAAACACACATAAACACAAGTAAAATACATAAAAAACATTAGTTTATAACTAACTACATCGTCACATTGGGATATCCACCTACAAAAACAGAATTAAAACACAAATTAATTCAGTTGGACGTCATGCCCAGGAGTGGCATGCTTGAACATGATAAAAGCACATTAATAATTAATTTGTACTGTTCAGACACCTGGCAATACCATTCTATGGAGAGGCATGCCTGGACGTCTTTGGTAATGAAAGCATGTTAAAATGTAGCTATTTCCAAGTCCCTACACTTCCATCTACAACAAATTATACCGATAATTGAGAAACAATGGAAAGGAAAGTTTAATGAGACCCAACATTTTTAATTTAAGGTCAGAAACAAGATTTACTTCACACCCAAAGTACCAGCTTCATATGGGTCTGATATATATTAATGTTTCAAGATATATTCTGAAAAACATTCAACAGTCCACTGTATGTACTTTAAGGTCCTAATTTACTAAGCCTGTTTTTCAGTCAATCATACACATTACTCAAACACTTACATTTAACCAAAACAGGTTCTGTAAATTTGACAACATAATTTTAAAATATTTTTTTACAAAATTATTTCCGTAATGGTTATTGATTAAAAGTCTATGTCTTTATAAAAATAAAAAGTAATCAACACCTGAAAGACACTAATATATTCTAGTTTATATTTTATACTTTCCATTAGTCAAGAAGTCTTAAAATGCTCCATCAGCATTGATTTAGCCAGGTTACCATGGAAATGGGTAAGCTTTGTCATCCATTAAGTATGAAGATAAAACTTCATTGTTGTGGACAGGTAATGAGTTTTAAGGCTTGCTACACACAGCATTTATTAATGACGTATGCCACTATCCACTCATGGGCGTTGGCTCGTTAGAGAAAATGCATGGCTGAATGGGAAATTATAGGTATAAGAAATCACAGTTAATTACAGGTATAAGAAATTATAGGCATAACAAATTATAGGTATAACAAATTATAGGTATATCACAGGTATAAGAAATTAGTGAAGATTATTAGGGAACATTGATTTCTTTTTAATCATTGGGTATTAAATGTAAAATATATGGTAATTCTGACAGTTTTATTTGAAAGGAAACCTGCGGTCGCAACATGGAATACTCTTTCCAATAAGCAGCAATGAGTCATTTATATGCACCTTCCCGCACAAGACAGCACATACTACAGCCTTTGATGAACCAGTTGTGGACCCCTGGTTGGAATGGAAAATACCCCAAATTATTGGCAGCAAGTAAAAAACTGATGGAATCAAATTGCATGTAATAAAGTTTTATCATGATTCCAGGAATGATGTAAGATTCTGATGAGGGGAAACAGGTGAAGATCTGCAGTTAACACAAGTGATGGGTTCAGCAATCAGACACTACTGCCCTAGTAGTAGCATGCATACAGCAGCATTGAATTTCAAACTAAAAATAAACAGAGAACCGGCTGTCAGAATACTTTTAGTAATATTACACAGTTCTCTCAGTGTTCAAACATTCCATGAAGTAACTGTCTGAGATAAACTCCCAAATATAACTCCATTAAGAACAGCTAAATAATTCATCCTGTGTTCAACTAGTGGGATGTTTGTTTAATGACTTCTCAGCAAATTGTTTATACAGAAGCTGTTAGATGTCAAACGTAATTATGCCAACTGTGACAAGCTGTCTAAAGTACTGTGATACAGAAAGGCCCTTAGGGATACAAGAACATTGTTTAATCAGTGGATATTAGGTGTTAAACAAAGTATTTGTGACATGTGGTCTACAAAAGAAACCTGCTTCCCACAATATAAGCAGTTTTTTCTGATAAGCAGCACATCACAGTCTTTGAAGGAACTATGACAGAAAAAACTGATAATATGACTCATCTCTCATGTACCACAGAGTTAAGACATGTTCCCTAAATGATCAGTAGCAATCTAACACATAAAAATAACCATTCATTTTTTCTCAACATCATCCAATTAGTGGAGATTCAGCTTCAAAACTAGGTAATAAGTAATATAAAACCAGCACCATAGACCTGACTCTCTGAGTCTCACATCATTAAACAAACTAAATTTAAACAAACATTCATCAAATGTTAAGATAATTTTACTCAGATCTCATACAGTGAGCAGGCATTGATTAGCTTGCACTATACATACTTCCCTGAGGGGCCTCATTATTAGGGACCAAATGAATCCTTTTTAGACAGTCCACTGTACATTGTTTCTGTCTGTAGGTGAGTACAATCCACCAAATTATGATGCACTGTCAATATGCCATTTTTCACAGTATTCCAAATGTTTAAACATTCAACAGAAATTGCACTATACCAACTTCCCAGAGGCGTCATTATTATAATTTTTTATATCCAGCATACTGACAAATGGATCTCAAACATGGAGACATATGAAGAGTACAGGCACAAAATGCTAATATTCACTTTTTCATTTTCAGAAAAAGTAACCTTTTTTTAATTTGTAAGAATGTATTGAATTTATTAATGCTAATTCACTGTGCTGACACGTGGACACTACTTTGAATCCCAATTTTAATAAATATAACACTTTATTTTGTCATAATAATAAACTTACTCGTTTGTTTTGTTGCTAAATGGTTTATATTGCATTGTGTATCTGTAATCTTCATAGTTTCTGCTTGATTAGAATAGCATAATGGCTATATTGGAGCAAAGGAAACCGTTATAGACTAGATAACCATGGCATGCTGCCTAGGAAAGCTCTACATGCAGTACATGCAGGCATTTCACATTAAACAGATAAATGTCAGATTTTATTAGCATCAATCCAAGGCTTTATCTCTGAAATTTGATTTTCTGCATATTGAATTGACTTTAGGAAATTTACTCAATTCACATGAAATTCCTGTTAAAGTAGAAAAACGTTAAACTATATTTGATACAATAAATAGCAAGGCAGTTTTGGGGTGAAACTGTGGCATATGGATTCCATCTTTTCACATTTATAATTAGAGACCTGGACATTTATTTAGAAATAATTTCTGTTTGATTCAATCAAAACAATTAATAGTTACAGTTATTGTCACTTTCATGCAATAAAAGTCGACAGGCCTCAGTGATTTAAATATGAACCAGAGTTCTGGATTTACACCAAAATACAGAACTGAATGGTTTTTATTAGACCAATTTAACTTGATTATGATAAGATATACATAATTGATACATCAATATATAATTTATAACAATTTACAAACATAACAAAACAAATATTAACATATCATTTATTTTAAAGTGGAATTTTTTATTCATAAATTATTTTAATGTTTTTGACTTGATGGTAAAATATTTGAAAAATGACAGATAAAACCAAAAATCCATAATATTAAATACAATAACAGACACATGAACATACCATAATTTATCTAATCCAATTAAACAGTTGGGTAAATAATTAAGATGCTGGGTTTTATTACTATTTTCTCCTATACTTTTTCAGCCAGACAACTACAAAATGCACAACTGTGTTATAACAAAAGAATGCAATTTTGCAATGAATAAACACAATAATGCATATAAAAATTTAATGAAACCCTGCAATGTATCACTTTGGCAGGACAATAAAGTATGGTCATTCTTCAGCAAGTAAACTATCTGACATGTGGAGGAACTACAGATGTACCACTGTGACGTGACAATAAAACACAACCATTCTGCAATGAATAGCTTCCTATAGCGTGATTGATGTCCTGTCCCAGTCTTCAAGTCCAAATAAAAAACACAGCCATTCTCAGCTCACAAAAAAAGAAAAGATTATTTAACGACACCCCAGCACATTGTTAAATCTGCTATTAGGTGTCAACATAATTATGGTATTTGTGATTCATGGTCTTCAGAAGAAACCTGCTGAAATTACATATGCTACTCTTTTCAATAAGCAGCAAGGGATCTTTCATATCCATTTTCCAAACCGGACAGAACATACAACTTTTGAAGAACCAATTGTGGACCAATGGATGGAATGGAAAATAACCTAAATTCAAATAGATCCACTGAGGACTGATCCGATAACCAAGTGATCCCCAGGCTAATGCTCTAACTGAGCACATCCTTCTCAATTTCAATTCTAAATCTTGGTGCAAATAATTAGTAAATTCTTTCCAGTGCTGTCACTGGATGCACATTACAGATGTTGCCTGGCTGCACGGCACCACACGGCACCAGTGTTCAACAGGAACATACACATAGATTATCTGCACGCATTTCAAATAGTCTTGAAGACAGTCAGGTCGTCTAGAAACGTGAATAACATCTGGTGGAGAGAAAAAAATGATGGAAAGATATAACTTGCAATTTTAGGAACGAGGAAACCTCGAAAAGACGAAACTCAACACCAGTGTGGCGGAAAACACAAATATGGAACATGTTAAAGAAAAAATATTATAATGTGTTTTAGAAAACTTTTATTTAAGAAAACAAAATAACATGGCTTGTAGTGTGAAAAGGTCACTTAAAGACTAATTGTTGTTAAATAGGTTTTGGTAATGTAATAATGAATCATTTATATCTATTATAAAGCTGATCAGGGAATAATTTAACAACTGAACAATGGAAAAAGATTAATGAATAAAAGCTCAGAATTGAGAATTTTATTTAAACATTCATGATTTGGCAGAGTAATAAAAGAAATTTACAAAATTGGAACATGGCTTTTAAGTGGTCTCAAATTAACCGACAACACTAATTCCTGCAGATAACATTCTTGCAGGATGCTGGCAGTTACATGTGGTGTTCTACCAAATTTGAAATAATTTGATGCCATGCCTGGTCAGGTCAGAATTGTTTTAACAGCTCAGCTCTACTGAAGATTTAGGCTTGCTGGAACTGGGAAGGTGATGTACCCGAAATCAATGAAGGTTTGACACCATCAAGACCCTGTTCGAGATAATCTTGGCCATTGTATCGGGGCAGGAATCATGCTTGCCCTACCTGGCTCATAAAACCCTCAAAGCAATTAATGGCAAGTCCAATGGGAGGATCGTGTGTGGAAATGCCATGACTATGATCTTATGTACACTTTTCATTCCTTCATACTGAGTGGAAATGTCAGGCCTGTAATTTTTTAATATATGTTTCACTCCTTCATCCTGAGACTGCTTGTGTTAAGCAAATAGGTCAGTGATCTGGGTGTTGATTTAATATGGAAATCGGTCTTTTATTTGACTTGTGAGTGGCATCAAATGACATCAAGCAGAATCCTACGTGTGGCTATGCAGATGAAACAAATCTAGATCAACAGACCAGAGTGTTGTGTTGTAAGAAATGATATGTGTAAAAGTTCAGGCTCACAGTCAGCAGTCTCAAATTGGTGGGTTTAAAAAAAAAGGTAGTATGCTATAAGGAAAGGAATTGTTGTTTAATCCACAGCTATGAGTTGTAAAAAATTGTCAAACAGAAGAAACATGCTGTTGCCACACATACTTTGTTTCTTTCAATTAGCAGCAAGGGATGTTTTATAAGCATTTTTTTCAGACAGGACACCACATACCACAGACTAATATACCTAAATTGTCTAACGCAGAATATATATTTAATGAAACCAGAACCCATATTAAATTGGCCATTGGGCATTATACACCGGGTATGGTTTTTTTTATATACTTTCCAACACACATAGAACATATATCATGGAGTTGATAAACCCACCCTAAAGCACTGGTTAAATAGTAAGATTCTCATGACATTAGCTTAACTTTGCAAATTTAGTCAGCTGAACTAGGAAACCTGAACATCACACTGTTTATAAGATGTCATTTAAACCCACGAGTACAAAACTCAAAATGATGAGTCATATGAGTTAACTCCCGTTTTCCAAGGATGAAGAGGTAAAAAAATATTCAGTAACCTTTTACAGTAATGCATGTGATGAAGACATTTTAATCTGCACAACAAATGTTTGTAGAATTTGTCAAGCGGGGTCAGCTGGCTGGTTAGACATGTATGAAGTCTACAAGGCTACTCCACAGCTCCTGGGAGTCAACACAAACAAGCAGCTAATTTAAGAATTAATCAAAGACTTTCGTTTCCAAGCTCACTATACAAGACATTAATATTGCATTGATGTTCTATCAATATCATCTGATGAGCTCCATCCCACATGTTTTATTCAAACCATCACCACCATCCTAACCACAACAATGCTGACTCAGCACTTTCTATAACAGATTTCCTGTACCATCCAGTGATCCACAACTGGAGCCTTATTCACAAAAGCCATGCAAGCATTTGCGTGCTTGCAAAGGGTACGCCAACAGTGTTAAAAGTACTCTTTGCAACCACGCAAATGCTTGCGTCGCTTTTGTGAATAAGGCCCCTGGTTCTTCAAAAGGTGTGGTATGTGTTGTCTGTGGCAAAATAAATAAAGATACCCATTGCTACTTATTGAATAGAGTAGCCTAAGTAATGTGTTTGATTTATCAATGGGTGGGTGTTAAAACATTTATTTCTCATTACTAGAAGACCATAGTGTGTTAATTTCAGTTTCTATATTTCAGTCTCAGTTTTACCAGTTCTCATAAAATAATTAGCTATCACAAATATGCATCAATATGCTTTGTAAAACAGTGATGTTCATAAAGTGTGTGTGTGTGCGGGTGGATGTGTGTATGTGCACATGTTTTGGTGTTTATGAACCATCTAAACTCCAACCCCATTGCAGTTAATTACCTACGAAGTCTTTCTAAACATTCTAAATACAAAATTGTTGGGAAATCACCTAATCAAACACTTCCCTAGCTACGGATCAAGTCGACTATAACACGCAACAAACTCAATTTATTTCACACAAAACTACACTGCAATTACTCATCATCTATGTGGTCACATTAACACATGAATGCGCGCCACTAATCAGATGCCAGTTACGATAAACGAAGTCAGCTTACACTTTCCAATAACTTCCTGCCCTATTGTGCCGCTACAACAATAAAAGACTGGGCTGAATGAACCATGGTATTACACACAACTGTGTGCTGAGGGCTGGAAGAAAAGGGTTACCGGGTAGTAGTAGGCATTCAGAACATGCATATAATAAAGATTATTTGCTCATGCATATAATCGGTTGAGAACTTCCTGGTGATGAATTCACAATTTCGTGCTGGCTACTAAATGAATCAACACTGTACAATGAAATCTTACAACAGACCCCATCCGACTATATATCTCAATACAGCGGACTATAATCC